>JAUZNC010017016.1:13936-26842 GCA_034780395.1 Vannuccia rotundouncinata | reverse complement strand
ACATTTTAAATATGCTTCAAGACTTTTACAGCTTAATTAAGAAGTCCAGACTGTGTATGAACCCTATCTAAATACAAAAATAAGGAGGATTGGCGCTTTCACTATTACAGTTTTTTTGACAATTGACATTAATTTTATTTGAATGATTCGCAAATAACCAATTTATGTCGTAAAGATTCAAGTTTTTATAAATATATACATTGTGGCATAATTTTTATATAGGTTAAAAAAATTACAAACTTGAACTAAATATATTGTCAGAAAATCCAAATAAATAGTTTTAAGAATAAACTAAATTCAACATGTGATAATTATATGTAGTGCGCCTGAATATTATTTACATGGGAATTAAACAAATGTTTAGAATATTTTTTAAAAGCTAGTTATAATTGGTTCTATTTAGATATTCTTTAACGAAATTTTACCACAATTATATACAAACTTGATTGCTGGGACCCATTTTATTTTAAGATGAGCTATAGTATATGGAAATGTGTATGGAAATACAATTCTAGTGTGAATTTCTGTTTTCATTTCAAAAATCATTAATACAAATTTGTTTTCGAGTTATGTGGAGGGGGGGGGTTTCTTTTAAATTTGACGTCCTTTTGGAGGGAGGGAGTGGAATTTTGTGACGAAGTGTATGAAAAATAGGGGAGGGTGGCCGGGGGTTCAAAAAGCCTCTAAATGTATAACATCATTTCAGAACAGCCCAATAGATAAATCGTTATATGAATACATTTAATAGCCACATTTTTAGAAAGGGGCAATTCTTAAATTAAAGTAATTATTATATTTGATTTCAAATAAAGTGAAATTTTTAATTGTCATTGACCTTTTCATATAATATGAAATAAATATGATTTCAAAACAAAAACAAATTATATACATGATTATTTATAATACATAATCTACTAACAAAGATTAAAATGATAATAACAATGAATCATACGAAATATAATTAATTGATTCAATTTATATTTTTATATTGCTATGCCAATTACGCAGTACATATTAATTAATAAAATTTAGGAAATTTTTATTCCATCTGTATATATATAGTTTAATAATTATTTCTTATTGCCCTTAAAAACATACACACAAATAAGGAAAATGTGACGTCACATTTTTTACTACCCCCTTCCCCTCCCACGTAACGTATGTCACATTTTTTACGAACCCCCTCACACGGCCCATCAAGTGTTACGTCATTTCAGAACAGCCCCTATAGGTAATGCGCACAAATAGATAAGGGTAATTATAAATCAGGACTTCACTTTATTTATGTTCGCTTTGATCTATATAGGATAATAATTATATAGAGAGGATATCAATACGTTCATTGTATTACTATATCAGTGTCAAAAATATCTTAAAGCAAACTTATATCTTAAAACAGTCAGTCAATATTGGCACACCTTAAGGTAGGATAAATTTCCACTTATTTAAATACAAACTCTTTCGGTGATACAATTTACCTCTTCTATTAACTCAGTTACCATATAAATAAAATTTAATTGTAAGAAATATATGACAAAACTTTTTGAGAACGCGAGCGTCAAAAGTTAATCTCAACCTTTAAAATCATAACACATGAAGACTAGATTTTAAAAATTGTTCAAAGAAATTTCCTGGAAAATACACACACCTGTAGAAATTACTGTTTTAGCACTAAAATTAGTAATGGGTACACAATAATTAATGCCATAATTATTGGACAAAATTTAAATTAAACCCACTAGTATTAAAAAACGGAATAATCAAATACCAAAACAGAGTCCCACCGGAGCGAAAACTTAATATGAAGATAATTTACTCTGACAAAGATATGCAGAATATTTGATTACACAAAAAAAGAAAGTCGTAATAGTATACTAACAATTTCTATTTTCACAACAAACAACACGAAGTAATAAAAAAACAAAGCCAAATAAAGATAGGATGAATTTCGGAAGCAACATAGCGAGAAGACAATATAATGGTTCGGGTTATGCAGCTCAAAATATTACAAAAGGATTAATTCAAGTATAAGTCAGACAACCACACAATGTCATGATAAAAACTCATAAAAGAAAGGGCAAAATAAGTACTGTCTTTTTACAGGCACGGTTATAAACAATTGAGTAGCAGAAATGGTTATGATGATTAGGTAGGATGCACCTGTATGGCAGGTGCTATTCCAGTTTAGTAAAATATGTATACACACAGAAAATGATGCTACTGTCTAGTATTAAGATAAATGAGTTAGTTGTGAAGTTATTGAGATTCTAAGGGTACGAGACAGTTACCATGGTGATAATAGTTCATGGCTCTATCAACAACGGAGCTGTACAAAGGGTTAGGAAAGGTTGTTATGGTCAATGGAGACAATATTGACTATTTATTGATGGATAATACTATCGATTCTGTTCGATAGACCTAATTCGATATTTTTGAAGCCAAAATCACACAAACGAGGCAAGAAGGCATAAATTATGGCCATTTACATATCATTTAAAAGATAATATAAGGGAGCAGTAGACATTTCAAAAAACAGAAGGTAAATAAAGTAAAATCCAAAGATAATAGTCCAGAACATAGAAGAAAATAGATAGACACAGAGACAAAAATATTCAAAAATTAATTCAAGTGATTTTTATAAATTTAGAATGTCTTACTTACTTTAATAATGACCATATGAATGGTATAGAATAGGAACTATAAAAGTCATGATCAATTCAAAGGAAATTGTACAAAGAACAGGTATTTAATGGTAGATGTGTAATGTCAGTTTTCAGACCTTGGGCTTCTTTATCTGTGGCGGTTGTTCCTGGTCCATGTCACTGGAAAGAGGTCGGTCCCATCCACTGCTATCCATTTCTCCAGAATCATACATCTGACCAGACAAATAAATGAATTAAAATGAAATACTACTCACTAAACGATGAGTAATATAGAGATATTCATCATAATAAACCCCACTTGTTGATGCATATAGTGTTGCCCTCCACCAGCAGTACTTGCACAGGCAGCTGCTGCTGTTCGCGCGGCATAAAGATTGGCTTCCTCCTGGGCCTTGGTCATGTTCTTCTTGTAACGAATGCGCTTGTTCCCAAACCAGTTGCACACCTGTCACAAAATGTTCTCTAAGTATAATATTCTATATGTAACGCTTCACAGAAAATTTGTTTGGAAAATGTCGCGTATTTGTAAGAATTGAACGTATCCTTGCATTCTATTATGCAGGGATGAAGCACCTACCTGTGACACAGTGATGTTACACTTGCGGGCCAGCTCCTCCTTGGCCTCTTCTGAGGGATAGGGGTTCGATAAATGGGAGTAGAAATATTCATTGAGAACTTCGGTGGCCTGTTTGCTGAAGTTTCGACGTTTTCGTCTGTAAAGAAAGCCACATAGCGTCTCATACATTGCGTATAGAGGCCTGATTGTTGCATGATTGAGTTACCTGGCGTCTAGAAACCTGGACCGAAGGATCATCACCGCCTCACATGTGCTCTGTTTTAGCTGCATTTCGATAGTCTGAAACTTAGACCTGATGATGTTCACCATCCTCTCCATTTCATCAGGAGTGATGGGGCGTGTTCGACTTTGTTCTCGCAGCAGACTCACAACGTGTGCCGTAAACTCACTGCAGGCCTACACAGAACGGGGGGGAGTTTAGGGGGGGGTTGTTTAGGAGGGCGGGTCTGAGGGGGCTGTTTAGGGGGAGGAGTCATGGCTGACATATAACTCTCAACTTACAGAATGGTACTTCTCCATCTCCGTCTGATAAACGGTGCGAATCTGTTCAAGTTTAGCCCGATAGTCGGCCTGGTCCTGTAAACTCTCTCCGGATTGATTGGCCGTGCCAGTCTCGCCTGAAATAACTCCCTCGGCAGCCAACATGGTGTCCAATCTAGCCAGTTGGGGAGCTGTTGACGGAGATTCTGGTGACACACACTGGCTGAGAGCTGGGAAGAGTTGGAGCACTATTTTATTTTCGATACAGTCAAATTCAAGTCAGCATTTAACAAGAGTAATGTTTTAAATCAAAGCTTCCTACAGATCAGACAAAGTCTCAGTTCGGTAATGACCAACCTACCCGTCTTCTCCTTAATCTCACAGAGAATACTGTACAACGCTGGTTTCATGTGATGACTATTGAGCAAGTTCTTCCTGTGCTGGGCCTCCTCTAGATTCTGGTCCCCCACTGCCATCAACTGTTGCAGAATGGCTCCACAGTGCTCCTTTCCTCCGCCAACAGGAGTCAATTCAGCAAACCGTGGACTGGGATCTTCTTGTTGTTGCGGTTGTGGAGTGCTTGTTGTGTAACCATGGTGCAGGGTCATGGATGGATCCCGTTGAGGGCCTCCTGGATAGGCAGTGTTACTGGGTGGAAACCCCGAGGGCATGTGATGTTGGTGGTTCTCATCCATGATGTTGGGGTGTGGATTTTGAACAGACTGCATATTAAAACAAAAAGTATTGGAACATGGTAGCTCACAGTAATATAATTATTGGAGAAATAATGTATATACTCCACAATACATAACTAAAAAGTGTAACTTTGAAAATGAGGACAATTTTAAATAATGATGCAACAAATAAATCACATGTTAGCAAATTAGTAAATAATAACATTTACAATTGCTAGCCTAATACAGTCTACTCTGGCTAATTAGAACAAGAAAATGCAAACAAATTTGTTCTTATTAAAGACTTCCCATTAGACATAAATCGATTTCATTGGTATAAGTTGTATGAAAAAAGTGTGTATGTTAGATTAAGGGAAACAAACCAATAACTTAGTTCAGTATAATGGTTGAATTGATACCTCAAATTAAATTAAACTAAATGTTTCTTTATAATTAAATATGATGCATGGACAAGATTAAAATAATGTCCCTAATTTAAACAAAAGGTATTTCCTGAGGTTAAATACATATCAACTCCAAACATTAACAACTAAACATAATACATATATTATTAGGAAAGACTTTAGGAGTCCCATTAATTCATATAGTGACAATCCTGAAAAATGGTGTCAATCCCCAATAGTGAAGTGTGATTTGATTATTGAAACATGACAGTGACGGCAGTCCCCATTATACATACAAGATAAATGGGATCTGTTGTTTGAATAAGTGATGCAAACATGATGACACAATTTACTATCCTGCTTTACTCTTACCCCCTATACATGTCATGGTTTATGTAGGAATAGATAATAATAATAGTAAGCCTTTTATTGAAATAAAACACAACAGTTTTTTTAATTTACATATTGCAGGAAAAAAAATATATGTATGGTACGTATGTATGGTTGGTTGCATGTGCAGGATTAAATATTCATATGGTGTGTCAAAGTCCTCTAGCAAGAAGGAGAAGCACTAGATCTCCAAAAGAAATGTTGTATATTTTATGATCACAGTAGAGATTCATCTGGCTGGTGAGGTTTACTCCTGGGCAGAACACAGAAAGATTGTTCAGATCTGCAAAGAGTTCAGCTTGAAATATAAGCATTAGATCCTAAACAGAATAGTATTTTCCCTCATGATTCAGGATTCCCAGATTCATCAGGATTCAAAAATAAATTAATAATATTATAAAACTGAGAAATATTGATAGTGGAAGCATTATAGAACAAACTAATATAAAAATAAACATGTATAAACATCTAAAAATTGTTTTGATATGTACTTTTCAAGTTATATGGATTTCAAATAATTTGACTATGTTAACCAATGGTAAAAATATTCATATTAAGAAGGGAGCATTGCATAATGTTATGCTTGGCACCAAATTAAAGATCTTTAAAATTGCTAGATGAACCATTTTTTCTAACTGATTGGTGTTATACTTTTAAGTTATATGGATTTTTAATATATAGATACATATGCTATGTTTGTTCTTAGCATGTAAGTTTATTTGTTTGCAACAGATAGACCACTCCATTTTTACCATTGGTTAATATAAGCAAATTATATATTTAAAATCCAAATAATTCAAAAAGAATAACCCAATTGCTTAGAAAAAATCTACATCTTAGTATTTTGAAGAGCTTTAATTTGGTACCAAGCATTACATTATATGATGATCCCTTCTGAATATTTTTAATATTGGTTTACATAGCCAAATTATTTAAAATCCATATAGCTTGAAAAGCACATTATATCACATTATTATATTTATACATGTTTATTTTTAAATTGCTTTGTTTTATAATGCTTGCACATTCAATATTTGAATTTTTTCCTGTTTTTTAATACTATAAAGTTTTATTTGAATCCTGAAAAATTTATTATTTTTTAATTTTTTAAAATAAATTATGGAAATAATCCCCTCAACAGTAATTGGACTGCCCAAGAAAAATTACATTATTTGTCAATTTGTAGATCTATAAAACAATGGAAAAATGTAGGTAAATTATAATATTTCCTTATTTCTAATACACACATAATATTTATTAAGGAATTTTTTGTTTCAGTTTATTCTCAAACCCTTTTCAGATTATTGCTTCTATGCTGCAGAACATTTAGCAAACATGTTCATAAATATATAACTATATATTTATTTTCATAACTGTTTTATTACTTCCCCTTTTTCCCAAAAATTTGATAATTAAAATGTTTTTATCAAAGATACTTATATTTAATTAGAGTCATCTTATTTTCAATGGTCTTTATATATAATGATTTACCAATTCAACAACTGTCCAGGAAGTTGTATGTGGAAGTAAAAAAACTTGCAATCAAAGATCTAACATCAATAATCAACCCTGTGCAATTCATTGTAACTTAAAACACATTTTGGTGTCCTGAAGTTGGCTATAAATAAAATTTTGTTCTGAAAATATGCTAAGTGTTATAAAATCATTACAAAGCTTAAAACAATCTTATTTCTAAGCTCAAGACCCAGCTCTACCACATCTTCAATCAGAAACATAGAGAATTGAAGGACATAGAAATAAAATTGTTTTAAAACTTTGTACTGATTTTACAGCAACCTTCTGCAGGATTGCCCACATTTTTACTCTGATTAAGGGAGCATTTCAGCATTTAAATGATTTTGAAAGAGGACCATGGAAGTACACTGACTGTTTTGAATCTAAGGCCGAGTTGAATAAATTGTGTAGCTAGTGTCTGTGAGTGGGTCACTTCTTTTAGAATTCTGTAAAATTTATACAATTTAATTTTGTTATTTTTGTAGCAAAATTAAAACAAGGTATTGTATATAATTCGGTAAAAAGTTTTAACACCACAAATGATGTTTGGCAGTCAAAACCTTTTCTTTGTTAAAGTCCTAATAGTTCAATTACAATTTTATTTATTAAATATTGCTACACATAAACAAATTACATACAACATCTTATTTAAAGTAATTTACAGTCAATATTTGTTTTCAACTATTTTTTTGGATATTTAATATGGATTATACATTGTCTTATAAATTATGAATTATTAAAAGTAGCAAACTAATAAAAAATAAACAGAGTGCATTTCAATTATATATGGTATTAGTTTCATTAAAAAGTCAATTTAATTAATATTTATTAATACACTGGTTTATATATTTCATGAAATTAAAAATATGTATATATGTGGTATTATTAATGGATATACACTATTATTATGGATATTAATTAATAATAATTAATTTAAAAATATTATTAGTAATATAAAACCAAATTAATTATATAAAATATACCAAAATATTGCCTATATACTATTATTCATACCACAAGTTTTCAAATATATAAATTTAATTAATCTAAAAGAATACTAAAAGCATACCAATTTAGAATTTATTATCAATATAGAAACATTTCTCCATGGACCTTTATTACTATTGAATATTGGTCCATTTGCCAGTCTAGATAAATAAAATATAAGTCAGTGGACTTAAATAATTATTTTTATACAAATTTAAATCTTTTTTAATTTTAAGAAATTTTGGCATAAGAAAACTTTTTACAAAGTATTTTAATGTTGATATTATAATCAGTTTTTAAATGATTACAATTTACTTTTCAACATGTAAGTGTTATTGTGGCTATTTATGTTGTGTGATATAATTAATATTGTTTGTAAAAATATATTACTCATATGAAAACATTACTATTATACTAATATTAGCAAATTATAATATTTAAAATATTTTTTTATATGCAAATTATTATATAAATTATATTTTTTGCTGTACTTTTATTATTTCAGGAGAAAAACCAGTTAAATTATTTTTTTAATAATGCAATAATTTTTCATATTATTCATGGGAAAATATTACTGTATATGTGATCAAAGTATAAAAACATATTAAAATATTAAAAAATAGTAATAAGCGAAATCAATCAGGCAGAGACCTAAACATGTTTATATAAAATAATTAATTATGAAACAGTATGATATCAAAAAAATTAACAAATAATTAATTGTTAATTACTTTTTATAAGTCTATTGAGTTTTTAGAACATAAATCTATATTTTCTATGTTCTGATGACTTCAATGTCCAGATAAATTAAAAATTGTATTTGATATTGTTATAGACCGACTAAAACAAAAGATTTCATTAAAAATAATTGCAAATTTTATATATGGCCACCTTGCCGCGCACACATGGCCGGCGCTATCGGGGGGTAGGGGAGGGGGGGCTGAGAGAGCATGAACCCCCCCCCAGAAATTTAGGAGTTTACGCCCCAGGAACTAAAGTATGACTATCAAAGTTTAGTTTCGATTACTCATAACTTTGTTAAATCCCTTGATAATACAAATTGTAAATACCTACCAAAGATGGTTTATCATACATATATATATATATATGAAATAAATAGTTTAATAACATTGTAAATTTTATGCATACTAATCTACTGTTTCGTAGGGGTTTCAAATTTATTGTTAAAACAAAGTTTATTTTTGTTAATTTTTTGGGTTCTCTGAAAGTTTACACAAATAGTGTTTATTATGTCCAAAAAATTACGCCCCTGAGAATTATGCCCCCCAGTCTCAATGTCATTGTGCCGGCCATGGCACAAAGAGGATCTTGGTTTTATTAAATCATGGAAAGCGAAAATGATACAATACCTTTTTGAGGAAGATAACGCGAACCATAGATATGTAAACAGAGTAGAAAGCTGTCGAGAAATATTACAAAACTACAACAATAATTAAGGTTGTGGGTGGTTTAAAATTTTGTTATTCGAACTGTAAGGGTAGGGTGGTTGGGTCGACTATAAGTGTGATGTAACAAAAAATAATAATTTTATACGATTAGTTTTTTTACTTATAAGTATGCATGTAGAGATGTGTAGCCTCACTACTGATACTCAAATAAATAGAAAATTTTTGTACTTATTTAGATTATTTATAATAATATTATTATTATTACGTAGTGTGAATAGAATCAAAGTTTGGAAATGTTTGAAAACTTTTCGGTACTTGAACGATATTGAAAATGTTTTATGACACAACACAGTTAAAAATATTTGGACCTTTGGGTGATTGGAGAAAATGCGCCATGCGCCTTTGGAGAATATTTTGTTGTGTAGCTTTATTGCTGTTACTCTGTCCATTGTTAGTTTGTTGTTTCTTTAGATGATACCGACGATATTGTGGCTTACATGGAATAGTGGGACACTTGAGCCAATTGTGAGTAAGATACTTCAGGTTTCGTGGAAGTTAAGTTTCACATATCTTTCTGACGTCCTGTAGCAAGTGAGGCCCAATGAATGTTGTGAGTTTTTATTTTATTCGCCCTGTACAAAGTGAGACTCAAGAATCCAATGATGTGGGTAGTTATTCCAGAAATCTGGGACCCTCTGAAAACAGGTCTAAGGTGCTTTCAAAAACGTTTAACCTCTTGGATACGATTGAGCAGGATGGATGAAAGGGCGATTGCATATATGGGGCGTTGAATATATATTTTGAAAAATGATTTCCCTTCAGAAACGATGGAAAAGCATTGTGTGCCATTTCTTTCGCTTCTACTAGAGCGATGATGTTGTTCACACTATAACGCAAAAATTAGGACATCTCTGATTATGATTTCGGTAAAGTAAACCTTGGATGTTTAACTGCAAAAGTATATTGGACAGTGTCAACCTTTCCACGTACCTAAATGTTTCATAACTGTCTTGGCGCTGAGCCCTGTTGACGTATGTGGCACAGCTATGCCAATCACGATTTTCATGTCAACATGGGGTTCGTCTGTGGACCGTGGGACATCGCAGGATTCTTATTTTAGGATTCATCACCAGCACATTGTAAGATGTGAAAAGACGTGTCCTTAACGTTGATGCTAGATCCTGGCCGAAGGCAACTCCTCGTATATTATCAGCGGACGACATCATTGATACCAGTAATATATACAACTACAAACAATGTAAACCATTAACTTTAAGTTATTCGGATCCCAATATTAAAGACATTTATTGGATGTTCAAAAAGATCGAAATCACTAGAAATATATTACATAAGGTTTGTAATTATATATAAGTAAACCCCATTTGACCTGAATTATAACTGACTCATTTATAAATTTTTTCTGTTTATTTCAAATTAACCATTTAAGTTTGGTAATTATATCATTTTAATTAAACTAAAATAACCAAAATATATTGATCATTTCTCGATTGTAAATCGTGCCACTACTGGCAAATGATCTGAGAACGCGGCCAAGCTGTTGACAGTAATGTAGGAGTCCACTTGCCCGCAAGAAGAACAGACAATCCTGTCCGTCCAGGCGGGGGAACGACCAACCCGATAACAGAATGGAGCATCCTTCTCTAAATGGGAACAGTACGAGTTCTGCAGAAGAGAAAAGGTCGGATAGAAGTCTACCACCTGTGTTATTGGCTTAAGTGGTTCTTTAAACTTTCGCCCAGTTGTTTCGGATATTTTGTCAATGAGAGCTTTGCCCCCAAAGGGTCGACTTCCGGACATTTCATCAACTTCAATGAGCTCTTTGAGTGTATCACTGTCGGGCAGGAGACGACCTTGTTTACCATCGGGTTCGGGAGAATTTTCCGCTGTTCTCACGTTGAAATCGCCCATTATATAGATTCTAGTGCAGCTGCTCCAATCATCAGCTTCTTCGAAAAATCGGTCAAAACATTCTTGTCGATAATGTGGACTTGTGCTGTCCAGATGACCTCCAGCGAAGCACAACTCTTCCCCATCCCTCATGGTTAACTTCAGGCCAGCTAAACCCTTCTCGGAATTCGTCATACCAAACAACCCAGGACGCATACATCCATTCACTTTGACCGGAACTGTTGAATTCACACTGTCGTCATCTCTTACCAGCGCCATAATTACTGAGGTTCCATGTAAGCCTGACAAAGTACACGTTCGGAGTTGGCAGGTTGAACTGTCCCGAGTGAGTTCCAAACCAGCTAACTTGTAGTCCAAGTCAAAAAGCTTCTTAAGTTGATCAATAATCATTGTTGATATCGTTTCTACAGCATGGTTGTCGCAATTGAAACAGTTCTCCTGCAGAGATATGGCGTAGACGTCTGCAGGTCCGTGGTTCGAATTGAGCAACACATGGAAGTGCTCTGGGGAGAGCTGATGGGACATTCGTTTGTTGTCGGCAACATTCCATGTGACTACATGAAGCTTCAAACAAGTTACATTGATCACCAGAAATCCCGCAAATACGAGGAGTGTTGTGGGTGACTTCATGGTCCTGCCTTATAATATGTGACAGAATACACTTTCACAACTTTTATTGTGAGGAGAAGTTTGAATTTATTTTATTTACACTGCAATTATTCCTGCAAACAGATTATTTGAATAAAACACTTCCTCAACCAAAGTTGGAAATGTCAACATAATAATCAAACATCCGATTTGCAACATATATATACACTGTTAACTTATAGGGGCCGTGTTATGAGCGGAAGGAGTCGTATCTGAGAGGGGTCGTATTATGGCTCCTTAAAATTTAGCTTATAAACAGCTAACAAAAGTTTTGTAAAATTCATATACCTAAACATTGGAAAAATAAAAATGAATGGCGAATATACTGTTCTGTTTTATATGTAGGTATAATCCATGATATTTTATTATGATATAACGTAAATTAGTTAAATAAGTTCCAGCTTATCAGCGAACCCCCCATGCCAGATATATTTATAATTAATTGACTCTGTTATCCAACTATGCCGCATCGAGTTAACAGCTTGTAAGGAGGCCCCATTTAATATACTTTAAATTATGTTTATCATGTGAAACTTTTCATTAATGTTTGCAAAAAGCGATTGTTTATTGTTTATTTACATGTTCTCTGTATTCACCTAAGCAACTTAAATCTAGATAGTACATCATATATCATTTTAAAAACGAATTGTTTGCTAAAATGTAAAACTATTCTAATGGCGAACAGATTGAACTTTTTAATAGTTTAAACTTTCTAGGAAGTATGATTACGAATAAAGGTGAAGATTCGTCTCGCCATTGCAAAACACTATCGACCTCAGAAAATTGTGGACACCTCATAACATTTCAAAAGGCACCAAGTTAACACGGTTGAAATCGTTAATTTTTAGTATCGCTCTATTTGGATGCGAATCATATAGACACAGACACAAGATGAATGTTTGAAAGATTTGAACTATAATGGTGCTACCTACCGATAATAACACACTTTGGATAAGCATATATTTTTCAAATTCTTTTATTATTTTATTTTATGTATATATTTTGAATTATTGATTATTATTTTTAAATCGAATTGTGAAATCAATTAAACAATAATTAATAATAATGATAAAACTGTATTTAAGCCTTTTTAAAGCTTGAGGTTTCGCAAAGAGCTATTTAAGAGAACTTGACAAGAGGTTGAAAATGTGAAATACACAAACTATTGGACAAGTATATTAAGTAAAAATTATGCAAGGTAATCTGTAAGTAGGTACAACTTTGAAAAGT
>JAUZNC010017005.1:6974-26844 GCA_034780395.1 Vannuccia rotundouncinata | reverse complement strand
CATATAATATATAAGCTGAGCCCCTCCACTTTTTAGGATGGCCCCCCCACTTTCAAAATCATGTCGCCGGCCCTGTACATTGTATTATTTTTTAATTTGTTATGATTAGTTTAAACATAATTCTGCCTTATTATATGTATTGGATCTGATTCATTATTTATAAACATTATATAAGTATCGAGAAGTAAACAATTTAAATTAAATAAAAAAAGATAATAAATAATATGACGGAAGCTAGATGTATTATACAGGGACAGCATCCATCATTTTTTTATTTTTTACTCTTGGCATTATCAGTGAGCGCGATATAATGTTTTAAATTAATTATTGATTAGTAGAAAATGCACTATTGTCTATCTAGATTTCATAGCATGAACTGAACATAATCTTGGATTTTATAAATAATTTGTTTAATAGTTTCAAAATATTTGCAAGTAGCTATATACCTATACCGTAATTCAATCTAACTAATTTTTAGAATAATTTATTCTTAGAGTATTATTTTTTAATCAATTAATTCATATTTTTTATTTATTTTTGTTCATACGTTCAACTTACTTCTATTTTTTTTTCAGAAATATCATAACAAAGTTTTTTCTGTTCTTCTTTATTGACAAAAAGTTTAAGATGGGTTTGAAAGCGATATTATCCTATATGTAAATTTGATAACATTATAAATGTGTGAGTTCTGGATGCCTCGGTCATCGATTGAGATCGTTTTCTTGAGAGCTTAAAATAAATTTAGAAAATGTATGAAGAGCAATAATAAATATTCGCCACCTCTTTTTTTCTGTTACTAATTTATAATATCTAAAAAAGGTTAATTATAATTAATACATACAGCTTAAGCAAAGATTGTCCATAGCTAATAAACTAGTCTGTGGTGAAAACGTTTTGCAAATATTCATTTGTATATGATCTCTCTATAACCTTTATTCAGTACTTTCGAAGTTATGACTTCATTGAAAGGTCACCTGTCTTGTAAATATTGACAATTTATTATGAATCTTAAATATCACTAACTGCATCCTTGGAGATTATGAACTAAATTATAGCTTGTTTATCAACAATTCCAATATGTCAGAAGGTGTTCAGAGTACTAATTTATTAACAAATCTCAAATGAAGTATTAATATATATGAAGCTAATAATAATGAAATCATTATAGGAAATATAATAATTAAACATTTTATAAACTCAACTCAAAATTAAATTTAAGACTTCTGTATATTTATTTTAATTTAAAATTCGTTATGAATATGAAACAATATAAAATCTATTTTCAAGGAACTTGACAACCAAAACATAATTATGAAATAATTAAATATAATTTATGAAATATTAATTTTAAAAACAGTCATTTACTTTGCAATAATTTCATTAAATAAAACTCTTAACTTGATTAAAAATGATCGATTGGTTTGTTTGTCTTTTTCTTTCCTAAATATTTAGTTTGTTGACTACATTATAGTTAAGTTGCGAATTATATAAGCGATATAAGGCTACAGAAAAATGAATTATTATATTATTTGTGCTCAAGGCATTGTGGCAGTGTCAAGAGCAGTTGCAGATCCTTTTTTATTAAAAGATTGACAGCGAATTCTTCCAATATATCGAACCATGTGTTGCACTAACTTCGTTTGTAGTTAGAAAACAAAGAAATTGGGAATATGTTTCTTGTTTTATAGAATTATAGAATTATATATAGTATGATATTTGAAATGCAAGTGCATATTAAAAGGATTCAATAAAAAGTTAATTATATGCTTTCTATTTTAATTCAGTAGTAGTGATTCAATATATCTTTCCTCTTTTGTATAAGTGGATCAATCTATGTAATGTCTATGGAATCAATACATTATACTACTTTATTAATAGTATTAGTGAATCATATAATTTCCTATTATTCATAATTTCATTTATCTTACTGTCGTAATAGTGAATTAATATATCAATCTGAATTATTGTATTTATTAAAAATATTTTTTGTTTCAAAATGACAAAAGCATTTATTCGCACTTTGTTTTATTTTTGATTATATTGTGTTCTAATTCATATCGAAATATTATATATATAATTTTTATTATTATAAGCATTTCTACATATAATCAAATATTAATAATTTTTGATATTTTATTTTAATTATTTTTATACTACTTATATTAGTTTAAGTAACATAAATATAAAGTACAAATTTTGATTAATATTGTTATCATTTGATTAATATTTAATTTGTGTATAATTAATTACTTTCGTCAAATAAATAACTGAATAAATAAAACTTTTCTATGCATTGATTAAAGTTTGGATTTAAATTTAGATTGTAGTTGTTAACAAATAGCTTTTTCAGTATAATTTTGTCAATCCCAATAGTTATGGGCCATCGACAAATAATTTTTGTCATTCTTAGCGGACTTTGATCGTTAAGGGGTAGGGATGGTTAACAATATTAAGGGCCATGATAAATCAATAATTAAAAATATATTGTTAATAAAAATTATTTACAATTGTTTACAAATCAGTAAACAATAATATATGTTATGCGTATGTTAATGTTAATGCATGTGAAATTTTTCTTACTTCATTAGAGTACCGATAGACGGTAGTGGAATCACTTTTCGCGCAAACAAATTATTGCTGTACATGTGAAGAGTGAGGACAAACTTCTTCATATCCTCCGAATAACTGCGGCCGCGACATGACGAGCGAGAAATAGCTTAAATGAACATTTTTAAATTCATTAAGTTGTCTAATTCCAGTGACAATTTTTTCCTTTTTTAACTGTAAAACAAGATCGGCAACAGTTCCTCGTAGTCTAACCTCGCCATTTTTTGTTGTTGAATTTTTAAAATTGAAAACGTGTCTGCTTTTTAAGCGCTTTACGAGATTTTTCGAGTTTTAACCTCTTTACGACGTATTAACAAGGTTTGATACAACAAAAAAGTTTACTCACCCAGCACGTGATTCTATTTTTAGTATCAGTAGACTCTGATTGGCTGATATGTTATGCACCTTTCTTATACAAGAAATTTTCGGAAGTATTCAATGTCTTTTAATTATTTTTTAAGCCTATAATTTGCATTCTATATTATATAATCTCAAAAGATAATTATTTAGTTGCCTTTATTGTGGTTTGTTAGGATGCCTGTATATATTGAGTATGTTTATGAATAAAACGTAAAGACTCAAACTGTGCTCACTATTTACTTCGGATAACCAACTAGGCAATCCAGCTAAATATCAAATAAATTAATGATTGCGTGATATAAAAATCACTTTCTATATTGCTTTTTTCTCATATAATTACCTAACAGAATGTATTTTTTTATGTATTATCGATTTGTTTTATATATTTTTCCATTACATAATATAGTATATAATTCATAATATGATTCCATTTTTAAAATAATATAATATTAGGGTTGCAGAAGCGGACGCAAGGGGGCTTATACGTGAGTCCGAAATTAACATACATTACTTGACATAAATTGAATTTAATTAGTAACTGAATAGATAGGAACAGGTACTACATATGAACTATATGAGAAGTATAGCGAAATGACATATAAAGGTGAACATGGCCCCAGCACGGCACAAGGTGTAGACAAAAATAATTGACAAACTTTTCAAAATAAACTAATATATACCTACCTAATCAAATATATGTTTGTTGATTTATTTCAAGGCCGTAGGAACAATTTATTTACAGGGAGGGCTAACTTTGAAGTAGGCGCCAGCACGAACCAAATATCTAGTCAAGGATAAAATTAGATAAAACTTGCATTATACTTTTCCAATCTTCTTTATTCGGACAGTAGGACTAGATACTAAACATGTACATAGTATAATACATAATACATAATATAAACATGCATAGTACACATGAATTTATAGCTCTAATAACCAAAGTACATAATGACATGTTTATCAAGTCAATGAGAAAATGGTTGAGCATTGCGGTTTTGCTCGATTACGAATTCATCAGCAATCATATCAAGGTTTAATGTGGACAGTTGGTAACAAACAATGATTTAGTCGGGTTTGACCAATACTATAGACCGAAGCCACGTTTTTATACATATCAGGCACAGGCAGTGTAGAACGATCTGGATGAAGAGGCGCCAAAGAATCAGAATTTTGTGATGTATCAGGCACAGGCAGTGTAGAACGATCTGGATGAAGAGGCACCGGTGTATGTGATAAATCAGATACATCAGTGCAAGGCTGCGCCGTTGAAAAAAACTTGATTATGGACGGAATTTGTTTACTTTCTTCTTGAAGTTTTTACGTTTTTACTCCTTCAACCGTTCCATCCAGACAATTTATGCTTTATATTCATTGCCGAAAAATATAGCTAGTATCGTATATTCTTTGTTGTTGTCAAAAACAGGGATAATAAACACTGTAGGCGCGAGGGGGGCTTCAGCCCCCTCAGCCCCTCACTTCCTACGGCCATTTGATACGGCCAATCTATTTGATTATATAGATTATATTGTAGGTACCTAATGTTTTTAAGTGGTTAAATATAATATACTTATAATATTTAATATTATAAGATTTTGTATTAAGGTTGGGGGGGGGGGGGGGGGCTTATACGTGGGTCATACAATAATCAACATTTTTGAGGCTCAAAGAAGGGGGGGGCTTATATTCGGGGGGGGGGGGCTTATACGCGGAGAAATACGGTAACCTATATATAGTTAATATAGATAAACCATTTATCGTTTACACGAACGATGAAGTCACATTAATTACATAATGGTAGGTACATAAACTAAAATACGATATAGGTAAATATACTCTATAGAGAAATACGATATACATGCAAATTTAATATACGTATATATAATAAATGGAAATTTTCCGGTGCATTCAAAATAATTCGATAATAATATGCAAATAGTATATAACTCAGTAGATTGCATTATTATATATATATATATATAGTGCTTTAAGTTCTTTTAGTAATATGTTACTAATATTATGTACAACTATATCAATATGTAAGTTCTGTTTTATAATGATATCAGAATATTTATGATTTTGTCATGTTTCAATTCCAAATTTTAATTTTTATCATACAAAACTCGCATTTTGTTGTTATATTTATTGCAATATTATAAACACAAATATATTATTTATGAATGACTTTTATAACCCGAATTAGTTTTTATAGAATTTATGAAACTTATTTTACTTATATATTCTGATCCAGTAATTTCGTCCATTGTGTTTAGCAAATCATCAAGGAGTCGGTATCGTTAATTAAGTCATATTTTCAAGCATGAATCATCGTTTCGCTTTTATTAATAGAACTATTTGTTTATATAATTGACTATAGTAATTTTTTAGTAATTGACTTGCACTATCTTACGATTTGACTTATAGGTTCGTCCAGGGACTATAACTATATTATTTAAGTAATAATGTTTAAAGTATTCCCTGGGTTCGTCCTATCTCGATATGGGGTTTTCGGCCAAATAAACTAATTATCATTTTAAAATTATACAGAATTAAATGAGATAAATACACCAGAAATATCGAAAAAAAATATCCAAATTATTTCATCAATATAATTATTTACTCGCAGGTATTTTAGCCGACTTAAACTCCGTTTAGATATAGAGCTAAAATATAAATACGATTTTGTTCTGCTCAGTTGCTATTTGATGAAACAGCGGCACTAAATCATACTTGAAGGAATCCATGGTTTAAATTATATTTTTATACAAACATTAACGATGAATATTTACCATTTTAATAACTGTATTTACACATAGACAATAAAATAAGTTTAGATTGAAAATTATTGCCTCTGGATTTTTGTAAAGTGTTTGTTAAGTGAGTAGGATTTCTATATTGATAATTACTCTTAATAATTAAGTAAAAGTTGGCTAGTTCTGTGTAGTAAATTTACAAACAAGGTGTTTCAGTTTTGGTGGTCCGAAAATTTGTTGAGACCGAAAAATAATGATTGACGATATAAAAGATGAACAAATATGACGACGGAATTAGCCAAAACTATTTCCAATGTACTTATTTCTTATTTTCCATTGTTTGATATTTTTAGCCAAATACTTACTATACTAGGAATTCCTCTATAAATATACTTATCTTATATCGTTGTCTTGATAATCTATACATTTATTTAATTATTTAGCATTCAATTAAGTTATATATATCTTAAATTAAATTATCCATGTATTTTGAAGTTCTTTTGTAGATTTGAAATATTTCTATGATTACACCTAGATAACCAGTAAACCAACTTTTCACTATAAATCAAATGGACAATTTTATGTCGGATAATAATCGATAATTAGTAGAAGGAATAAATATTCTAATTAAATATATATTCTACTTAAATATATATGGAATAATACATTACATTTATATAGAAAAACAGTATGATAAATAGTTATTATATATTTATCTTTTCGTCCCCTATACTGCTAACATGCCTCTTGTTATTTATGAGTACTTTATGAGTGCTAGTGTTAACATTGCAACCATCTTAAGTTAAAGAGACTGGAATGGCACCACAGAAAAGTAAACGATTAAACATTAAACATAGCAATTGGGCCGGGTGATTCCCGTAACAGATTAAAAATACACTTTCCAAATACTATTTTCCAAATTCCACTAATCCCAACTTCCATCACAACCAAAGTTTTCTTTGCGAGATTATCATCCTCACCCATGTCTAATTCCCTGCGAAAGTCAGTGTACCCCACCATTCGGTTCGATTTCTATCGTAGACTGCAGTCCTTCGAATACTTCGTATCGCCAGCCATGGAAGGGATCATTTCGCAGCTCCGATAGATGCGTGAATGATTTCTCGGAGAAGAGACCAGGGCTGCCATCGATACCTTGCAGCCAGCTGATATGGCTTGTAAAGAACAATATATTCTAACCTTTCCAATACATACTCAAACCATATAAATGTATGTCAAGATACCTGTATTTAAGTTGATTAATGTTTTATTTAAATTATTATTTTAATAAATTTATAATGTTAGCATAATATTTTCTGATTATCTGTGTAAGATTGGGGGGTTAAACGTTGCTTTGAAAGAAATTCTTTTGGAGCTGGATGTAAACGAAATTCATAAATATTTTTACCAAGAAAGAAATTAATCACTTTTTATTAGACATTCTCCGACGAGGGAGAATTGAAAAATAACCTTTAACATTTCATTTAACGAAAAGCGACAGGGGCCAATTTAAGTGAATTAGTTACCGTAAAAGCGGCGCAGAGGTTTCAAAATTGGAATATGCGACACATTCCCTGAACATAAGTTGGCCGAAGTTAGAAATAACACCCCGTCTTATGCTTCTGAAAAATCCCTTCAATTGGACAAGTTAAGGGACAATTTTATCAAGTACAAATTCTTTATTATCAACATTATTTTTACAAACCGGCAAACATCTATAATAATAATGTAATATGCTAGCTGTTCCTTTTTACGGATTTTAAAACATTACTAAGTTGGATTTTTAATTTGTTTTCAATATATGTTCTCTTTCTTTTTATAAAATTCTGTAGTTATTTGTTTTTTGAACTATCAAATAGTTACATGATGAAGCTATGAATGTAAAGAAATTGCATAAAATTTGGAAAGATTTTCGTCGTGATCTAATATTCTGCTCTGACAGAACTTTTTTTCAACCTTTTGCAATATTTAAAAAGTGATTTTGTATCAGCACAAAAAATTGCTTGAGATTACTTTACAAAAGTACAACTTGTAAAGTTTGTACTTTTACAACTTAACAAAAAGGTAATTGGAATGAAAAAAATGTGAGATCTCTATATTATACTTTGACTGCTTAATAACTAAAAAAAAGTTTTGAATTATTTCTTAATTTAGTAAATTAACCAAACCTTATGTTACAATTGAAAATTGAGACTGTGTTTCTCTTTGTAGATTGAACAAAATGATTAAACATTTATGAAATAATTTGAAGACTTTAACAAAAGACTATGTATCTAATAAATATGTTAATAATTAATATACAGCAGCAAAATATTACGCCTTTATAGATAAAGATTTTTATAAAATTATACTAAGCACGAAGTGTATCAAAAACTCATAGCAAAAAAATAAAATAAAGAATTTCCTATAAATAATTAAGACACCAGACTGATATTGTTTTCAAAGTAGAGATATCTTTATTTTAATCAATTTATGAATTAAAAAAATATTAAATGAAGTCTAAAAGGTAATGTGTGTATGTCTTAGTTGAATGTATTATTAAATATATTATAACATCAAGTGAATAATAGAATAATTGTACATTTGTTTTTAGTGTCTTTATAGTTGCAGAATAATGATAAGAAAATTAAATACATTACCTTCCAACAATTTGTCCTATAAATTTTATAAAATAAATGAGGAGATATTATAATTTGTAGACCAGCGATATCTATAAATATAGAATCTGTATCTAATCATTCACAGAATGTTTCGCATAAATCTTTTGACTAAACTATAATAATTTTCCAATGGTTACGAATTATTTATTTTAGTCGAACTTGTGCAGCAGTAAATTTGATATTTGCATTATATTAAACTCTTTCTTAGAATAAATTTACCGTTACTATAACAACATCGCAGGAAACAATATGAGAAAACGTACCATTAGTAAATATAATACTCCCTGATGTATTCAGTAGGATTATCTAAAGTCATTATTATATGAAAGTAAGAAATTTTGTTAAGCATATATAGAAATACAAACATATATTTTATACTTCGAATAATGTGATATTATATAGCACTTGTAATACTTTAATAAAAAAATTGGCTTACTTTTATACAATGTAGAATCATATTCTACTATTTCGTTAATAATTATAGCCACTGAAACCCAGATTTCTTTAGATAGAATTTAACTAAAAATCGATATTGCATTAATTGTTTTAGCTGCTCAAAATATTTCCAAACAACGCGTAATAAATCTGCTAAAAATAAAAATAAAAAAAACACAAAATATCAGATTTAAAAACCTGAAATGTTTCTGACTATTTATGTTTATTGAATATAATTATTGTAATGTTATGTGTGCAATGTGATGATAAGAATATGAAATTGTGTGTAATGTGATGATAATAATATGAAACTGTGTGTAATGTGATGATAAGAATATGAAATTGTAAGAAATGTTATGATATCAATTCCACTACCTTTGCGTATATCTTCAACTGCCATGCATTTATTAAAAAAAATTGGATAAAAACAAAAACAATTACTGGAATAACCGGTTATTTATTTAGCAGATTTCTATTAAAGAAGAAAATTATAATTATAAATATAAAAGAGAATAGAACATTTAAAGAAATAATATTGAAGTACTCTTTTAATATTTTAACTGTATAGTTAAGAAGTCTTTTTTAGTGTGTGCATATAGTTGTGAATGATAACTGCATCACTTCACTGAACTGCCGTGTGTTCTTAAATTTTCTGAAATAAAAACAAAACATGTACAACTTGTAAATATTTCCAAAGATAAAATGAAAGCCATTTGTCGAACGGTTT
Organism: Vannuccia rotundouncinata; assembly: GCA_034780395.1. Classification (NCBI taxonomy): domain Eukaryota; kingdom Metazoa; phylum Platyhelminthes; order Proseriata; family Coelogynoporidae; genus Vannuccia; species Vannuccia rotundouncinata. The sequence continues at coordinate 17,308 of JAUZNC010017005.1, read as the reverse complement.
TTCACAGTTATAAACTATTAATTTTATGTTATTTCATATTTAATGACTATTGATCGATTGTGTAATCCTTTTAGAAAAGAGTTAATTTACCTTTACGCGTCTACCAATTGTTTCTTCGCTCAACCACATTTATGCCATATGGAGAGTCGTCTTCTTCATACGTTCGTTTCTGAAGAACAAGTAATCATAATGAATATTTTACATTTCTCATACATAAAAGTCTTTCAACTTTATCACAAATTACTCTTCTCGCCAATCGTCTCTAAGGCAACGAAAGAAACCAAACCTCTTAACTGATTTCTGTTTTTAGAGAAAGTATCAGATGATCGGATACCTTATCCAAACCTTGAATAATAAATTTTCGGATGGTAATTAAAAATTAATCGTCTTAATAGATAGAGCTGCAGCAGGTATACATATAAAATTGAAATATTCTAATAGAATTAATTCTAACTAATTAATGAAACAATATTATTTTAATCCCAATGTTTCAAGCCTTCCAAATAATAATATAAAAATATTACTTTAGATTATATTAAATATCAAAATTATCGTTGAACAAATTGAATAAATTACTTAGTTATAATTCACAAAACCTTAAAAACGAAATTTATCGCCAACTTCAATCGTGTATTTAACATTAATGAGGCATTGAGATATCTCTTAACAATCTGTATATTGAAATCTTTCCGTGCTACCACCAAGAACACAAATTGCTGACTTTTATACCTGCGGGGACAGTTGCCCAAGGTACGAAGCTAGCTCCCTCAATTTCTCCTCTTCTTCACTTTCGTCTTGCTCTTCCAGAGTCTCCCGAATGGCCTCTGCCTCAGGCTGGTCGTAGGGTATGAACAGACCCGGTATTCCCTCGTGAACGATACTGGTATAAGACAGACCGTCAGGCTGCATCATCCTGCCCATCATTGGTGGATTCATCATCATCGGGCTCATCTCTTCGGATTCCATCCGCGCCAAATCTCGCTGGTCCTCATTCAAAGGGTAGTAGTAGGGTTGTTCCTCCGAGGTGCGTTCAGCCTCCTCCTTTCTGTTCATGGCGTCGATGTAGATCTGTAGATCACGGAGTGTTTCAGGGTCGAAATCTGGAGCCGCGCGTTTCTTGCGGTGTACAATGGAGGGAGAGCCCATGGATGACTCCATTGACCGTCTTTTGCGGGCGAGGCGCGCCTCGGAGGAAATGGAAGGGGCACTCCTCTTCTTCATTAGGGACAGGGAGGATGGCACCATTTTCTTGTTGATGTTGTGGTGTAGTTCACCATCGTAAACTCGCTTTGGTTTATCAAGAAGAGATGGAGCCTCTGACTCACCAGATTCATCTAAATAAGCTGGGCGGTAAAGTGCAAAAAATCGTGAAACAGATACAAACGAAAATAGGAAACCAAAACTGTCATGTGAAATAAATAGCTTACAATTACTTGTAACTAAAAAAAATAATATCTTAAATAAATTATGTAAAATGTCAATAGGATTATAATATATTGCTTTGCCATAACTTTATTTGTACAATGTGATTTATTTTAAACTATTTTTCGTAAAGAACATTTATTTTGTCTGTACCATTGATAGACATTAGACGGATAACTACAACTAGATCTGCAATCAAAAAATTAATGCCTTTAAAATTCTTAGACGGAAAATGCAGATTTTTGATTTATGGATCAATTTGAAGTTATCTGCCAAACACGACGGCTAAGCATAATTATGCGTGTAATGAAACTATGATCTGTTTGGGTTGGCCGTTATTTTTTTTCTTGATTACATGAGCGATTAAAAATACGTGATTCGCGTTTTGAAATACGACTATTAATTTATTTATACGAATATTCTCGATACATCTATAATTACTGGTGATTAGTTGAATACTTTTTTTATGTAGAACTTTTTATATATCTTCTTTTGCATGCGATTACATTATATATGCGAGTTTATAATATTAACCCAACATATAAACACAATTAATTTTGATTATTTATATTTTATTTTATAACGTTTAAAGAGTAAATAAATTGTAAAAAACACAAAGTATACCTAACTCCACTACTCAATTTATATAGAGCGGAAATCATAGAGATATAACTATCTATACATTATATAGAGAGGAAATGATATAGATATAACTATACTGTACATTATATAGAGAGGAAATCATGGAGATATATCTATACTATAGATCAAACAAAGAAGTATAATGCTTAAAATTGTAAGATATAAAAATTTGTTGGCTAAGCTCGGAGTTCCCATTTCCCGTTTCTCCCGTTTCTTACCTTTTTTTAATAATCTGTGTTTGAGTTTCATCAGTTCTGCCTTTTCTTCAGCATTGGGATGATATGGACTTTGCTGGGAGCGTTTCACTGTCAACTTGTGTTTCCAGCTTCCGGGAGATATTTGCGTGATCTTAAAGGATTGAGAGAGTGATATGACAGGGTACACACACACAGAGAACATTCATTTATCGTATTAAATTCAGTTGAATTTAAAATGGTATAGAAATTTTTTGGAATAGGAGAATTTATTTAAAATATTATTTACATAAAGTAAATACCTTCCATACAAAGAATTTAAATTAATCTGTAATAATTGGTTTTAAACAAAAAAACTTTTAAACTTTCTGTATTTTTAAGCATATGTTATTCTATACGGATCGTATTTTCATATTAAATAAAGCATAATCAATATTCGTACAAGGCGAAAGTTGACTAGGCGGATTTGTTATGTATTTAATATCAATAAAAAAACAGTATATTTTTCAAGTCTTCTAATTTGGTTTTCCAAAACTCACCATAAAGGTCGATACTATTCATATTTTTCAGTTCTCCCCGTCTCTTTAAATGATTTAAAACTATATCCTATTTAAATCGAGAACGATACACAAGAAGTCACAAATCCAGAAGTCACACGGTGATCAACTGGTCATTTCCAGGCCTTCTCAATTGGTCATCTTCTCCCAACATTAAACATGTCTATTGTCAAGTTAGTTTAAGGTGAATCTTTATTTTAATAATATTGTAAATACTCGTAATTAAAGAAATTTTAAATGTAAAAAATAAATAAAATGATGTTACCTGGTTATCCCCATTGTGGTGTTTATGTTGCCTTGAAACTTTATTATGATGGTGCTCCTTTGGGGACTTTTTCTCAACGTTTGCTTTGTTCTGTGCAAGATCCTCCAACATGTGGGCCATATCATTGGAAGAAACTTTGTGATGATTCTCCGCTTTGAGATCACTTGCAGACAATTCCTTTTCCAGCTGGGACTCATCATCCTCCTTCAAATGGTGATTTTCTGAAGAGTGCGATTTCTTCTTCTCGGCATGATCATCACTTCCATGACTGGTTGGGGAAGGATTCTCCGAATGGCCGTGAATACGAGCTCCAGAATCGTGACTGTGATGGTCCATTTCAGTCTCAAGTTCCCGCTCTATATCAGCCGATGTGCCTTCATCGTACTGACCAAGGAATGGACCGGGGCCAGACTTCTTCACTGACAAATGGCCTTGATTCTGTTGATTACCAAAGAGCACGAGTTCCTTTGTTCTTTTTGCTAAAGCGAAACCAAATTAATTTATAAGAAGCGACATTTTATTGATATCATTTTATTATTTCTACTACAACTGTACGACCTTTTTGAATAAAGCCTACATCGAAATTATACTAAATGGACAGCCGGAGGACTATTTTCTTGAGAGATATGTTGGCAATTAATTCGTTTGAAAATTCGATTAATTCGTAAACTGAAAATTAATTTTGAGCGAAGATTTGTAATTTGATTACTGATTTGTAGATGAAGATGGAGAATTTTTAAAAAAATCCATGAACATATTTAATATAATTTAGATGACTCATTATGAATATTTCTCAGATCACATTTACAAATAAGGTTTAAGATGAGAAGAACTCATTTGGGAACGCTATTTTTGATAAATATTATTAGAATCATTCAGTATATATTATCGAACATGTTTTAAAGTTCATTAACAGATTGCTATGATGAAAATGAACTTTTTGATATTGAAAATTTTCTTTTTTGCTTTTCTGAAATGATTGACGTGTTCACATTTAAACTGAGCGATTTAGATTTGTGACAAATTGTTTTTTCCAAGAAGAAATAATATACCATGCTGATTTTTGATACTGAGAATGTTCCAATTATTGTCTAAAGAAACATAAATTGTATAAAACAGTGTTTTTAGCCTTTATAATTCGACTAAATAGAAGTTTTGAAAAAATTTGTAGATTTTAAACCTCTAAAGACTAAATTATATTTTTATAAAAAATTGTCTAAATATTTTTTAACTAATAATTTAAAATATAAGAAATTGGTATTTGGTTTAGAACAACTAAAATAATCATTTAAACATCGTAACAATCAACAGCTACATATGAATCAATATTAATTATCAATCATTAGGAATAATTTTAAATAACATAGACCACTGTCGTATTATATAAAATGAATATTTCTGAACCCAAATATTCCAACTTTTCATTTTAAAATATTTCGATTACATTTAAAATTATTTTGATAAAAAATTTCTCACATTATATTAAATCACGTTTCTGTTCAATCAATGGATAAATATGCTTCCCTTCATTAAATGTTAATATTTTAATTGAAAACATATATTCCAGTAATTCCAGAGACGTACCTGGGAGGCTCTCCACCAGCCAAACAGACGACACACCTACGATCAAGCCAACAATCAAAGCAGCCTTCATCGATGGAATAAGTTTCGGTGTGAATTGTTAGTTATCTAGAAATGATGAGAAGTGGAGAAGTGGATGCAAGAAGATCAATATTTCAGACATTTAAAATATACTTCAGAATTTTTCAGAGTTGAGTTTCGAAAAATAGAAGTTTGAAAGAATAGTATATTTCTACCTAAGAGTCTCTTTATACGTGTAGCCGTAAACTAAAAGCAATTATACAAATTAATTAAATATTCACATCAAAAACTTTTTTTATGCAACAACCGTATTTTTTTATTTTAATCGAAAAGTAGGAATGAAGCCGGTTTATAGTAAAAACTTTTTTTTATAATTATTTTTTAAATTTGAAACTAAGCTAAAATTTAAGAAATCAAAAAATACAGATACAAAAATTATGAATAAATGATTTTAGGAAACAAGTAAATAATTCCGTACGTTTTATAATTAATATATTCACAATAAAACGTCATAAACATATCAATCATAATATTTATCAATATAGAATATCATAACATTATTCATCCTATAAACAGTTGAGTATTGAAATAACATCAATATTATATTTTCAGAAGAAATGATATCGAAAACTTCAAAAATCTTTAATATAAACTAAATATACATGTATACAAACGAATTTATAAGATTTATAGGTCAGGAGGAAAACTAAAATTCTCTGTTGATATATTTACATTTATTTTTTTTAGGAATAAAGAAAGGTCACGAATTATGTAAATTTAAATAAACCACGAGCCCCGAACCACAGACCTTTATAGACCAGTATAATAATAATTATAGACTATATTATAAAGCAGTATTATAGACATTTATGAACGTGTATTAAACTCTTTTATAATTCATGATCGTAGACCTTTATAAACCAGTAATAAAGACTTTTATCCAAAACTGAAAATTCATAGTACATATTTTATTTATATATTTCTTTATAAATGGTAACTTGGATGTATAGTAATACAAAATGAAAGAGAAAATGTATAACATTATTCAAGTCAACATTAATTTAATGTTATAGTAAATAATATCATATTAAAATCAATTTTCAATAATTAACTTTGATCATTTGTATAATTATCAAAGAAATATATGAATTTTTAATAAGTAACAAATATAAAAGTGGTTCATATACGCACAGAAACTTACTCAGAACATGGGGTTTTGTCCAAAACACAAAATTGTTAGTAATTCCTGAATACCTCGGCTGCCTTATCGAAAGACAACTCTGTTGTTAGCTCTATCTATATTTGATGTCCTTTTGCCTTAGCAACCTCGCTCTAGCTGGGAAAGCAACTCTGGCAATTTCTATGCCATGATTTGCCTCGATACTCCCAGCCAGAGTATTGACTGGCTGATGAGGAGGAATGAGTGAATGGCTGACGTTAATCTGGAAACTGGGAGAGGTGGGGAGGAGAGGGGGGTGAGAGGTAACTATCCCTGACAGCGTCTACAATACTGCTCAGGGTTAACTCTATCTATTGGAATATCGGCAAGCAACCTGAGTTTTGCTCTAAAAGAGGAGTATTCCTAGTAGTATATATGGCGCGTCATTCTTTTCTGTTACGAATGGATGAGAGAAATTTGGATTGGACGGAGCGACAGAGTATAAATAGAGAAATATTTTTGCACAGAATGTGAGTCAACAAGGAAAAAGAAACGACGAGAGAATATTTTAAAATGAAACTTCTCCCAGGATCTTTTGATACTACTGCAGTTCTATAACTTTCCATGTCCTCTATATAATCTAACACTCTTTTTTATGTCGTCAGCAAAGAAGAACGGAAAGAAATATCTTCACATATTTCTAGATGTATAATTTCTTATTTTAAATTAGTACGCATGTGATCAGATGAGCAGGGAGTCGAGACAAAATGACTTAGTAAAAATCGAAATTAATTTGCATTTATACTATACGTATGTTTTTTATATATAATTATTTAAAATAATGGAGCAAATTTCCATTAAAAATGGAAAAGAAAAACTATTTAAACGTGTTTTTTTGAAATATGTAATGCAATAAAAATAAACGGAAGATTTTGACTTTTATCAACAGGGCATAATCGTAAGGAGTAATATAATGAAAGTACATTTAGGTAAATATATAATGTGACAAACATTGTAAGATAATTGTCATTAGCCAACAAATTTATTTAAAAACCATCCGACCACAAATATCTAATTACAAATGAAATATACAACTATAATATCATTATATCCTCTGATATTACTACAATATTACAATGATTGTGTATGTTTAAATGCCTATTTTTTAAAAGAATTTGTTATGATATTCTCAAAAACAGTCGCTATGAAGAATTTAGTTTGAATACAATTTAAAATTTATAAATAGTTGTCATACAATTAAATTAAAGGATTGTAAATGTCTGTACACATATTATTAAATAAAAGAACAATAACTTGATATATTCAACAAAAAACATTACATAGATGTTTTTAAATTATATTAATCGATAACATATCTTGATATATTATTGTTTTATTTGGATGATTTTTCTCATACGGCCGGACAAAGTGCAGTATAAACTTTTTTAGTGTCTATAACAGTATTGAATGTTAAAAAGTCTATAAAAGCTTTTATACTGCGGGAGAATATGTGGATAGTTATCTGAGTTTATTTGCGATTCTACTCAAAACCTTTTAAAGATATAGATTTACTTTATAGTATGAAAACATAAAATCGTTTCAACATTTACAGTCCCACTTTGAATGATCCAAATAGAATTAATGTATTTATTACTCTGGATCAATATTATGATCCATTGAAGTTGATTTTTTTAATATTATTAAGCCGACTAATTAAAAGTTTTAAATAATTATTTTGAAACTGATATGTTTCACTCCATATTTCGAAATTTGTAATATCGATAAGTATTGTGAATACAGATTAGAGGTAATACAAATTGTTTTCAATATTAAAATCTAATAACAAAAGCTTTAAGTTAATTCTTATATTTCCATTACGGAAAATGATATCAAAAGGGGCAATTAGAAAGGATACTAAGAATGAGATAGCACAACATTTTGAAAAATATGTTTACGAAATTATTATATTTTGTAAATCGTAGGTAATAATTTATTCTTCATATTTTCGAGAACAATTGAAGGAAGTATATATGTTTACTTTTTCCAGAAGACTTAGATTTCTCATCCGTAGTAGGCTTGGGAGAAAATAGTTTTACACTTGAGAGACGAAAAATTATATTAATAAAATGTTTTTTAGAATGGTATTATAAAAGCACAGCTATATAGTCATTCTAAAAACAGATTTTATTAAACAACCGGTGCTATATTAATAAATTATATTTTTGTATAAGATTTTTTCGGAACAACAAAGGTCTGCGTGGATGCGTACTGTGATTAGCTTTGTAGACAAATAGATTTTTATCTTCAACTTGGCTATTAACTTACTAAAAATGGTTGAACTCTACTTCTAAAAATTGTTAAAAATTCGTAAAAGTTCCGAAATTGTGATAAATGATAGTAGCTCGGATTTAGAGCATAGCTTGTTTGTTTTTGCACGAGATACTGAAACGAAGGGGCGGAATTGCACCAAATTTTTGGGAGGTTAAAAACAGTTTCTATACTCTTTAGATCAAAATACTTATTTAAGGCATTTCAGAGTGTTTTTCATAATATTTTTTAAATAGAGGGGCCCAATTGCCGCCTCTCCCCCCCACCCCCACGCCTTGGCCCGGTGGATCTAGTCCACGCCTGGCCCTAGGTATACGATAAATCCAGAACTTTAAAATCAATTAAAATCAATTAAAAAATCAATTAAAATCAAATGTACTCTCGACTAGAACTTCGCTTTATATAGTAATTGAAAGAGGATATTTAGTTGAGTACCGGTAATAAAGCTATGAATGTATTTTTTTCTGCGTCATACATGTTCGATAATTTATAAGATTATAATTTCTTTTCTTAATAATATCAAATATTTCTTTCTTTTATGTTCAGACTGAAAATAGTGCAAATAATGGCTTGATTGATTTCCTGTCGTTGAATTTTATTTCGCATTCGCATAATTTATAAACATCTGAGATTGTCCTCGATTTTAGTGTTCGTAATTATTTAAATAAGTGAATGGTTCTTAATCTTTTGAGAGTATTTCTATCTTATTGTAAAATTTTGTTGTTCTTTATTTTTCTGTTTGGAACTCAATAAATGCATCGATACAAATTAGTGCAAGATTACCAAAATTCATCATAAATTTGCAGGTCAGGAGTATCAATTTCCTTCTGTATTCAGTTGGTTTACGTGTTGTGTATTTTAAAGGACAGTTTGGCAGTGTTGTAATGGAAACAAGGTCGAAAAAAGGGTGTTTCTCTCTAGATATAATGTACATAATAGTTATATCTCTATATGATTTCCTCCCTAATAATAGGGATAGTATGTACGAAAAGCATTGTAGTATGTATATACGGAATACAAATATTGAGGAACCTTCAAATAACCTGGCGACGAGCCTTCTATAAATTAGAAAGATAATTTTATAAATTTAATAAATAACTTTTAATTTTAAAATTTATAGAAAGAATTTTCCGCAAATATGTTGAAAATTGTTTTAAATAGTTTTTAAATATTTTCTAAAATTTCAAGTGAAATACATAAATACTATAAATTTATTTATTTATATTTAACCGTAACAGGGTAATAATTATACAAAGGCAAAAGTTTCAATCTTTTCTTTTGAAAATTATGTTGATAGCTTTTTATAAGATTGATTTATGAAATTATTCTACACAGATTGAGTCAATGTCTGTTTCAGTAAGTTAAATATTTTTGGAATGCTGGGAAGTGCTCTAAAGGTAACACGGATATTTTATTAATATAGCTTCTGTTTGATCTGTTATAGGAAGGCGATGTTTGTTTTACATAAAAGCAAAATAGAAGGTCGATAAAAACAAAAAAGAGGTAAATAAATAATCAGCTCCTGGAGAATAATCTCAATTATATAGTCCACATTTCTACTTTTAATGTAAGTACAAATGATTTTATTGTCTTAAAATAAATTCAGTATAGGGAAGCAAACAGTTTAATTACGGAACTTTGTTTACAGTAATTAATATGTTTTGAGAAGAAGGCATAATTAATTCAGGATGTACAAATGCGATAAAAAATGATGTACATAAATAAATCATATTTAAATCCAATACAGTTATAGAGAAATACAAAGGAAAATTTCTCCTAGAGCAAATATGTTTTTTGAGATATATAGAAAAAAATAATAATGACGACGTAAAAAATATTAATTATAAAAAATTATTTAAATATAGCATACTTGATAATTACGTAAATACCTCCTCACTCGTGAACATTTTTAACATAACAATAAATTATATTGTGTAGTGTTCTAATTGCCGCAGGCTCCCAGTGTTTGTTCTTATGTGGTTGTAGTGGTTGTGCGATCTTGTTGATGTGTGGTTGTGCGATCTTGGTGATGTGTGGTTGGAGTGGTTGTGCGATCTTGTTGATGTGTGGTTGTGCGATCTTGGTGATGTGTGGTTGTAGTGGTTGTGCGATCTTGTTGAGGTGTGGTTGTAGTGGTTGTGCGATCTTGTTGAGGTGTGGTTGTA
>JAUZNC010017004.1:15098-69959 GCA_034780395.1 Vannuccia rotundouncinata | reverse complement strand
AAGGCCTTCAATGTAATAGTGTATATAATAAAAAATACTATGTTTAATGAAAAGCGTGTTTTTTTTAGACAACCTATACTTCAATATTTATGGTTTATGAAAACATGAATATCAGATTTAAAGTTAAAAATTTTTCTCAATTGTTATGCAATCTTTTATCAATAAGTTATTAGGTGTAACACATCTCTATCTCAGGATTTGTCATCGTTTTTACAAGATTTATATTAATGTCACGAGATTTAAGCAATTTACGAACTTTTGCGAAAGGTTCAAAACCACAGTAGTGAAGTATCAATTAGTTTTGACTAGGCAGAGAATTCTGCTCTCCGAATTGTCAATAATATTCCTGTATTACTATAGCGGGTGTCCCAATATGAACCCCTAAAATATATAGAATATATTATTTTTTAAATCCAATAATATACAGATATATTTTCTTATGAACCAATTGTACTTTGAAGAAGTAATTGTACAGGATTACTAATTTACAGTTAAAAATTTAGAGTTTATATTTTCTACATGTATTCCTACACATTGTCTCCATCACGATTCCAAATGCATCAATAGTTCGAGTTCTGAGATCAGCAAGTGTTACAGGATGCGTTTTATATACACTAGTCTTCAGGTACCCCCAAAGAAAAAACCACACGGGGTCAGGTCTGGCGATCGAGGTGGCCATTCCAGGAAATTGCCATTTCAACCAATTCATCTTTTTGGCATTCAAATATTCCACAACTGGTCGAGAATAGTCTTGGCAAGGAGCACTATCTTCCACAACTGGGCAAGAGCAGCATCTTCCACAACTGGGCAGGAGCACCATCTTCCACAACTGGGCAGGAGCACCATCTTCCACAACTGGGCAGGAGCACCATCTTCCACAACTGGGCAGGATCACCATCTTCCACAACTGGGCAGGAGCACCATCTTCCACAACTAGACAGGAGTACCATCTTGCATCAAGATAGCCCTTCGGAGAGCACGTTCATAGATGATTTCTTTTGAAATGGCTAAATATATTTCACCGTTTTATCAAAGAATTTTTAGAAATGCCACCCCATACTGTGATTCCTTTTTGGTCCATTGATTTTGTATACAAAAGATGCTCATTATGCTCAGACCAATAAACAGAGTTGTGACGATTTACAACATCATCTAATTGAAACTTTACTTCGTCCGTCCAAGACATTTCGATCTGATAATCGTCTATCATTGTCAATCAATTCAATAATTTCTTCACAAAAATTTACTTTTAGATCAGGGTCATCCTCACTGAGCTGTTGATGTACGTGGATCCCCTCTGTGAGCACTGTTGCAAAACCACCATTCGAGAGGCAGACTCTTGGCCTCCTCATTCGAAGAGGAACATGATGCTTTCATACTCGCAACTGCCAAAACTGCCCCGACACTCCTTACACCCTCGCACACTGGCTTCAGGAGTGCCCGGGGACTGACGCGGCTGATGAACATCCTAGGAACTTGTCAACTGGCTCTCTCGTACCTGTGCACCAGGCCGAGGGACATGGTCCTGCTGGCGCACCAGACTTTTTAGTCGGGTGAGGCAGATTATCCTCTCCAACAACAACAACAACAACTAAGCTAAAAGAGTGCACGAAACTTGTAGAGAAGGTGTAGAGAAGGTGAAAAAAGCTTGGAGCAAGTTTGAAGAAGCAGTCGAGGGAAACTGGAAACTGATCTTTAGCGATGGTTCGGTGGAGGGAGGTTTCGGCAGATCCGGCGCTGGTTGTGTGATGAAGGATGCGGAAGGAGAATGGATGAGCAGAACGGCCCCAGCTGGCTGGGTTGGCAACAGCTACCAAGCAGAACTGGTGGCGCTTGAGAAAGCGGTTGAGTGGGCTCAGGGGAAAGCCGAAGAAACGATCATTTTCTGCATGGACACACAGGCGGTCTTGGAAGCCCTTAAGGGAAGGAATAACAGCAAGAACAGGAGGTTGGAGAAGCTGAAAAAAGAAGTGAAGAGGCTGGCGGACAGGAAGAGGGTCAGGCTGCAATGGGTTCCTGGTCATGTGGACATTGCGGGCAATGAGGAAGCAGACAGAGGAGGTCAAGGTCGAGTTTAAGGTGGCGAAGAGATGGGTCAGGAGAAAGGTCAGGTACAAACCCGACTGGGAACCAAGAGAGAAGAGGATCTACGAAGAGGGCAAGATCAGGAGAGAGTGCAGAAGCAGGAGGGAAGAAGTAGTCCTGGCTCAGCTCATAAGCGGTCACTGCCCTACTACAAACGGAGGGTGGAAGGTCTCGGGGTTGGTGAGTGCGACAGATGTGGCGGAGATGAGAAAAAAGACCACTGGCTCGCCTGCGCGGCCTTGGGGGGGGGGGGCTTGGGCTAGACTAGGCTATAGAGGGGAGGTTGAAGACCTGAAAAACGAACGCACCGTTCTTGAGTACCTCCGTCAGACCCACAATGATTGGCTGGTCTGATGAGGGGAAAGGGGTCTGCAGCAACAACACAACAACAACAACAACAGCCGATAGCCTTCAAAATGCTATTTGGTGAACGAGGTTGCGAAAGTGCGAAACAAAAAACCAGGATAATCAACCTACCGCCGGCCCCTGACAACAACAGGCTTAAACTAGTAAAGAAGGGAAGTGTATGAGATGTGAAGAAGAGGAAAAGACCGTGGAACAGCCGGCTGGAACCAAAGGGGAAGATCGGAATGACATGGGATCTGGGATTTGGCGAGAAGACCGGCTGTGGGGCTGGACTACTGGAAGTGGTGGCGAAGAAAGAAATGGAAGGACTCGTCCCAAGAGTAACAACAACAACAACACCAATAACAATATTATTTCATTCATTGCGACTACGTTTTTCACGTTTATCCTTGATGTCAACAATACTATCGGTTTCTACAAACTTCTGAATTAAAACAGGTACTGTTTGCTGTCTATTGAGCGACCATATTAAGTTGTTTCAAATTGTCTTGCTACTTCACTGCAATTATCCGTTTAATAAAACTTTTTTTACAATGAACATTTGTTCTGCAGTTGTTAAACGTTGAGATCTGATTAAAATGTCGAAGTATAAAAATTAATGAAATATTTTTAAACTGTACATATTCATAAAATCGATAAAATTGATATCACAGTCGGAAAATACAGTATCATTTAATTCGGTTTATAAATTTAATTAATATCTAAAGATGTTTTTTAAAAATATTTTTAAACATATTTTCATTAAAATTTAATACATTTGAATTAAATATTTATATTAATTTTTAATATGCTTATTTTTACAAAATTAGATTTAATATTAAGTCTAACTGCAGAATTCTGAAAAATCGTAATAAAAAGCTTGATTTTAAAAAATTTGTATTACTGATTAATATTGATTAATTAATATTACTAATCATAAATAATTATTTTTTGATGAGTTATTATGAAAAAAGTTAATTATTTTAAGATGTGTATTGTATGCGCTGCATCTAAATATATAATTTTCTTTCTATTAAATGTGGTGTACAAACTTTTCATCCAATGATATATAAATATAATGTCTATATTATGGTATCCGAAAACAATTAAAATAGAAAAATGAATAAGGTATATTCACTTTATTTGTATTTTCTGATGTTTATTTTTATTCAGTTCTCTATAATTAACTAAACTTATTTTCTTATTTCGGCTCATACTCGGTAATTATCTAGTTAAGTTCTCATCTGTCGACACAATGTCGATACGAATGGCAACAAAACGAAGAAGAAACAAGCTAGAGAATTTGGTTAGAGCACAAACGAAAAGATTTGGAATTCCTTATAGGAATTGACATCCACCACCCATCAAAATTGAGGCCACTCTCGACGTAACCGAAAGAAAATAGCATGGGGTTACCATGGTTACTGCCATTCAAACACACACATAAGTATCCTTTCCCCCTCTGGCTTTGGCGAATAAGCAATGGAGAAAAGACTACACAAGTGAAGAAATGTTATTCTCTCTGTTTTATATGTTTCACTTATTTCCACTTAGTACATGCTAATTGCTGTTGCCGAACTTATCTCATTTCTTGGATTACTTTTGATTACATCACTTCGAGCAGACTAGGGTGTCTCAGTGTTATTTAAGGGTTGATTTGATAATATGGTCAACTTATTTACTGACAGTTGTCCACGGTTTTATGTTGATTAAAGTATTCTAAAACTTGTTGTTGGGATTTCATTTTTATTGGTAAGTTCAAATTTAATTTACTTGGCAACGTTAATAACGAATTAATGAATACCTTATAATCTTAACTAAACTAACTTATATACAACATTTAAGCTACATTTGGTAAAAGAATTATAAAATGTAATCACTATTGTCATTGATGATAAAAGACAAATTGTTACAATTAGAAAAAGTCACCATAGACTCATTTTCCCAAAATGCCTTCGTCCTAAATCTTTTCTGGAATATTATCTATTAGCCTGGAGGTGGTATTGATCTTTAGATTTATCCGGATTATTTTTTTGGATTACGTTTCTGACATAAAAGTATCAAACGAATAGGATCAAACTAAAAAGAAAATTGGACTCCGTCAAAGTTGTATATAGAAATAGATATTTAAACCGTTATAAACAAGTACCGTTACCACAAAGCAGATGTTAGTACTTGTAAGTAACAAGCATGTTATTATATTTGAAAATATATTTTATATATCTATGTTCTGTTAGTTATAAATTAATTTATAAATTAGTGTATTGATTTAGTGAATTAATACTATTCATTATGTCCAATCAATTTTACATTCCAAAATCATATTTAATGTACTTTATCGGAAATTTGACAGAATTTTACCATACAATTATTTTTTTGATTCACTGAATGTTAATTCATTCATAGCTGTTTTAAAAATAAAAAAATTCTAATAAACGATTTGAGTGATAAACAATTATGGTAATTGTACATATAAATTTTCGTTATTTTGAATGATGTTCGACTGAATACATTTTCAAAGATCTTTTTACATATAAAAAGTATTTTTTTGATCGGACCTAGATTTCTTTTCTATTTTTTCTTTTGCGGATAATGAATATCAAAATGTTAATAATCGATTATTGCATATATACTCAAAACCCTCGCTTGGAAAAGGCTCAGCATTAATTAACGCTTAAATAAACATTGATAGCGTCCCGTTTTTCTTATATAGAAAGAAAAGGGACATATTAAATAATATTCTATGAACACTTAACAATTTTTATATAAATATATTTCCTTTCTTTGCAATTGCTGTAAAAGTTTTAGCTGGCGGAATATTTTATTTTTCAGTATAATTTTAAAAATTTAGATATATTTTGAAGCTTTGAAGGCACTTGTCAACACTTTTATCTGCTCATGCGTATTTTTTACACAAAGCTATTTTATATAATGATATATCGATTACCTTTCCTTGTGACATAATAAAATTATGTCGTAATTTAGTATCTATTATTGAAAAGTATAAGCAGATATCACAGAATATCTTCTTAAAGCTTAAAAAATAAATTTGCTATCGACAAAAAAAGTGTCTGTAAAGTTTTTCATAAAGTGGGCTGCATTTTTCCGCATTATGTCAAAAAACCTGATATCTGCGTAACCATTTTACGCTTCTTTGGAACAAAAGTAAAGAGTTTCATCTAGACAAAATAATTTAAATAATTTTCTCCTTTGTAATAAATTTCTTTTTTTAAACGTCTAAATTCAGATTCATATCGCGTATAAAAATGTAATGATCAAATTACGAAAAGGTATAATTTTATTCTTAAGTGAATTAGCAAATGATCTATCAATCCGTTGAGGATAAAAATAATAGCGTTGAGATATACCTGTTCATCCTTTATTTAGAATAAAAAAAATAAACATGTACAAAAATAAAATAGATACTATTTTTATAATTTTCATATTTATTAAAAATGCAAAAAATTAGTATTTTAATTATTTTCTGCATCAAAGAATTATAATAAAAAAATTGTTGTAATTTAATATGTAAGAATTAAATCTGAAATAAAATAAAATGAAATTTTATACTTATCAACCATATTTTGAAATACTAAAATCTATTCGGCAATATAGAAAGACATTTGTAAAAACAATAATACGCTTTTTTTAAATCTATTTAATATTTACTGCACTAATGACAGTTTCATGGCAAAAAACATCTTTTTAGAAATTTATATATTCGTTGCCTAGTTACCATTTTCTATACAGCATGAGTTTCAATGTTTTGTCCATATTCCATGCTATCTTTTTTTATACTGGCAATTTGAAGCAAATTGATTTAAATGTATATATACATTAAATAGTTAACGAAGAATATAATTAACAAGGAACATTTTATAATAGTTACAATATTGTTTGATCCATTTTCATCCTCATACCTGTTACTATTTCCTTAGTAACGTTATCGATTAATAGGAAATCTTTCTGGGGAAGTTTGAGTGTCCCACATGTCATCGGAGGACGGAATCGACTCCAATGACTCCCTTCGGTGGCTGCATGGACGCCCGGCGGAGTGGACGAGAAGTTCCGTCAATCAATTTCGAGTGTTTCTTGCTTACGATCCTAGTGGTGAGCATTTACTTTAGTGACTCTGATGATTGGCAGTATTTGGAATTTAATGGCTTTCTATTATACACAGAAAAAATTTTACAAAATCTATATAATCTTTTGAGTTATTGAATTTTACATTCAATCTAAGCGAATGGTTATCCATATTTATTTATTAATCAAATGGACAAAATCAATAAAAACTCGAATTAATGATTTCTAAGTTGGATTCATTTTGGATGTTTAATATTAAAAACAGTATTTTTATTTTGTTAGTTACGCATTTTGCCTTTTAAAATAAATTTAAATGTTACAGTATTGCCTGTAATATTTGCAAAACTCAATTCATTGGAGCTGTATATGTTATTTTTAAGGGACAAATTTGAAATGGGTAAACTATGACAGATGTATATATAATTAATACGAACATCAATATAGTTTGAAAAATATAATTACACATGATATAAAAATATTTACCAACAAATGTAATTATACATCGAAGACAGTGTTTTCAATATTTTGATTTTAATTAAAATCAACGACATATAACGTCTTCAAGGTCATTCAACTTTTATAATAAACTATGTACTAAGATAAATAGAGAGAGATTGTATATAATGTATGACTATAACTAAAAAAGCAAATTGTAAATTAGAATACGTACCTTTCAAAAAAAATATTTAATAGTTTGGTAAACGATAAAAGGATAAAAAAATTCGATTCCATTTCATTTTATATAATAAATGCTGTCGGAAACTTTTGTTCGATTTTCTGAAGAGAAATGTCTTAATAATTTAATGAACAATTAAATTTGACATGTCGCTGTATATCAGTAATCTACACTAATATTTCTATGACTTAAACAGTTTTATGGTTATTCATAAAAATTAGACAAAATTTTCCAATAGCACCTATATTTATATTATTTAAATGTTTTGAAATACTAAAAATTATTGATTTATTTTTTATTTTTTAATATTACTTCATTTACGAGTCAGAGAGTGCTCGTACTTAAAGTGCTTAGTCTTTTCCATGTTTCTATAACTATTGAAAATTATTTGCCTTGAAATAACTGTTGCTAGGAAAGTATAATCCCGATAGCAACGGTTTTAAAGTAGTTTTAATTTAGTTTTAATTCATCATTATAAAATAAACTTTAAAAATCACAAGTGTGGCTGAAATAGGAAAAATAGATATTTTTAAAAAACAGATTTTGATATTTGAAATTTGTATAATTTTAATTTGGTTGATACGAATCTGCTTATTCTGTATATAGAATAACTAGATTCGTATCAACTAAATTAAAATGTTTTTCTGTGACAAAAATGAGCGTTAAATGCGACATAATAACTGTAAAAGACTATTTGAACCTTTGCAACGTAATTAAAATATTTTTTACTACTTCCAAAAATCGAGAGGTTTGCTAGCAAAATTTCATAAGAATTGCTTCCCTATGACTCTTTAGAACTTGCCGAAGAGAGCCGTACTTTATGGGAAGCAGTTCTCCCACAGTTACAAAACTACGCTAGTAAGTTCGGTCTCCAGGTCAGCTTCTTGGACGCCTTTCTCAACTTGCCGGAAGAGCTGGAGAACAATTACTCACCGCAGAGTACGGCTGGGATCCCTTCCACTCAACAGCAGCAACAGGAATATCCTTCCACGGAAGGGTCAGTGAATGGGACAGGACAGCTCTTTGTGTCACCCGAGGATTTGCGATTGCTCGTCCGAGAATTGGAAGATTGTGCTCAACACGCGCATAAAGGATATTTCTTTCTGGTAGGCAACAATGATGTATTGTTATAGTATTATATTAATAAAACTGATAGTGCACAGGATATTATTATGCGAAAAATTTAACCGTGTAGTCTTTAATATTTTCAAATTATAAAATATAATTAATTGTTTTAAAAGTGTAAAATTAGTTAAATAAATATTATTTTTAGAAATATTGAAAATAATTCTTATATAAAACAGATTTGGAATAATTGAATTAGTCAAAAAGGAAAAATTAATCTAATTTATTTTGTATTTTTGCCTACGTGTTCTTTTTAAACAATAATACTTATTACATTTTTATTACAAAATTTTGATATGAAAGAAACTAAGATGGAATCATTATACGTTAGAAATTCTATCTGATAAATATGAAATACAGTTTAATGAAACCAATTATCTCTTTTTGCAGATCTATTTTGTATTATAATATTATTCACAAATAATTATATATGTAAGATAAGTTTCATGTGCAAACTATTATATTACCTAATCACATTTTCTTTCTCTCATTTTATTTTTCTGAAATACACAAGTCAGTCTATATATATGTCATATTCTGTCAATACTAAATTTTTATGAAAAGTGTTTTGTCGGTTTTTAAGCAAAGGTTTTTGAACTGACTCTAAAAATATCCCTTTTGATAATAATATTAATTTTTACTTTATTTAATCATCTTCAATCATGTCATCACATACTTGAGCATACAAATTGGAGGTTTAATTACCTGTCACGAGCAAAAATATTGTTATATTCGACATGCAATTCGACTTCGTAATTATAAGTCAAAAATGGGAAAAACGAAAGCACTGATTTGTGGTTTATACTCATAGGCAAAGTAATATCTTTCTCAATAGGTTTAATTTGGAGAATGTTCTGTCAATTGCATTGCCGAGAAACAGTGTACAAATTCCATAACCATGGCAACCAAAAAATGTTCATTTGATTTTTATAAACGAAAGTTTTATAACACCGATTTTCATAAATAAGTATTCTTTATATATCATAAAATCACACAGCTCTGCGTATTCATGTATAGATTTATTATCAATCTTTTATTCATTGTCAGTATTTTATGGCTTTTTTGTTTCAACTAACTTATTCAATTGAATATGTCTAGTATAAAAAGGAAGACGAAATTCTCAAGCGTTTTGAGGAGCAAAAATATATGAAATTGAAGTTGTATTTATATCAGAAATTTTTTTATAATCATATGTTGAAAATAATAATATGAAGAAAAAAACTTTTTATCAATAATTGATTTGTACATTTAGACATTTATATTGAAACAAAATATTTAAAAAAATTTCTTTCTATTTTTGGCCTTTTTCTCAAATATTTGATTTAGTTTTGTTATTTCAAGCGATAGGGCAAATTTAATTCAATTCTCTAATTCCCATTATCGAGTTAGAATAATTAAATAAAATATTGTTAAAATTTAAATTTTTGGCTATAACCATAATAGAATATAATACGCAATACTTTCTTTTAATATAAAATATTGATTCTTTTAGAATATTTTCTATAGATATTGAAATTTGGCAGTTCTTTGTCACGATTCATATATAAAGTTTCGTGTTTATTTCGTTTTACAGTTTTTAGTTTGAAAAATGTTTATTTCGCTTTCATGGAATTTATTTGTGAAATTTATTAATTTCTCATTCAGATGATTGTAGAACAGCGTGTCTGTCTGTCTACACCAGTTATAGGAAAGTAATATAAATGCTTTTCGTAAGAAATTAATTTACTATTTCTCATTCCTAAATCAATTAATGAAAAAAAAAACAAGAGAATTTGATATTTTCTTTACAACAATATTTGCCTCAAAATAAAATATATCATTTTTACTGACAAGGAATGTTACATTATATTGAATATATATTCAGATAATTTCATATACGTTGGACAACTCTTTTTGGTTTTAGATATATGTATATATATATATTGTTCAGTCAAATAATCTACTTTTGTTCCCGCAATTAATTGCTATAAGTTTTGTTTTTATTTGAATTATTTTCCCAGCTATTGTCCGGATCAGATTGGGGACCCCGTGTCTACCCTGCAAGTATTAGCGAAGATGATTGGACACGACTGAAAAAAGTCGCCCAGTCAATAAACAAAGGTAACATTCTACAATCATAACAAAGAACAATAAAATCACATTATAA
Organism: Vannuccia rotundouncinata; assembly: GCA_034780395.1. NCBI lineage: Eukaryota > Metazoa > Platyhelminthes > Proseriata > Coelogynoporidae > Vannuccia > Vannuccia rotundouncinata. The sequence continues at coordinate 59,499 of JAUZNC010017004.1, read as the reverse complement.
AATAAAATGTTTAAATTAAAGTTTGATCATAAATTCTAATAATAATGTTCTTATAAAATTTCAAAATATAAATTTGAATTCATCGAGAAACTAGAAAATCTTTTCTAAACTTATCGATCGTAAAGCACGCATAATTTAACTTAAACTTAGTAATTATTTCAATATGAAGTAATTATTACAGTTTATTGGTGTGACCATTTCCTTAAATTCGTTACGTCGCTTGTAGCAATAAACAAAATACCTCCTACTCTAATAATAATTTTTTCCACTCTTACTTTATGAGAGCAATTTTGTCTTTGTTTGTTTTGTTTAGATGGCTTAAAACATTTGGAGCAGATGTACCAACCGTCTACAGAACGATTAAAATCGTATGATCTTGTGCCTCGGTAAGTCTTCAGTTCATAATATAATGGAACAAGGAAGTGATTAACATTCTGTTCTTGCATTTTATTTTAATGCGGTTCGCCCTTATTTTACCTAAATTATGCTTTTAATCATCAAAGAGAACTTTCAAAATAAATCCTTAATGACAGAATATAATTCAATTCTATTTTTTTTATTAAATTTTGATGAATGTCTAAAATTTGGAACGTGGTCTCTGTTACAACTTAAAAAATGCATTTATAAAATTTATTAAATCAAATTTAAACATAAAATTATCATTCAAATTACGGGTCTAAATTTAGGTTTGCAGTTTAAAATGTGTTTGATGTTTATGCATAATTTTATATAAATTGTTTGGAACGTTGATTGTTTAACGCTTGTTCGAGTAAACAGCTTATATTTATTTATAGTTGCTAAATTACGACTATAATTGAACAGAGGTTTCGTCAAATTCTTTTTTTGCCTTGAACTGTAGGTGTCTAGACTCAAAGACCTCCACGCTGTGCAACATGTACTTCGCCGAATGTGCCCGTAAGAAGCAGTGCAGTTTTCTGGCAAAGTCCAAAAATAACGAGGCCAACTCTGGTGAGTATAATCTCATCTGTAGAAATAACCAAAGCTCTAAAAAGTTATTTTAATTATTATAATTTTAGTGAATTTCATTTATCTCTCTAGAACCTTTAAAAGAACATTAATTACACAAAGAACTGAGATTTTTTCTGTAAATATTTCTCCAATTGTAAAATTAAATTGTTGAAGAAAATTTGCGTGCCTCCATGCGTTTAGCCAATAAATGATAAAGTAATGAAACGATTTTCCCAGGTGGCTCCCCCTGTAGTTCTCAAGTCTATGACGATAATGATTCTTTCTTACAGCCCTCTTTCATCTGGTTAAAGCGGCCTTATCATGCAACCCCCAAGGATGTCTCCTAGTCGACATGGCAACCAGTGAAGAAGAGGGTACGTTTGGTAACCAACTATGTCTGTGTATAATTCGACAAATCAATTCTTACTGCAAATCTAGTTATTTAAATATAGTAATACATACTCACCTGATTTGCGCACAATCATTTAATTATAATAAAAACCCTACGTCAGCTTAATAATGTTGGCTTTAAGAATACCCTTTGTTCCAAATTCTCTCAGGTGTTCACAACAGTTTTGTTATTAAATTAAATTCAATCTGGTTGGATTGCATTGTGGTGAAAACTCCTTTTAAAAAGGTTTAAAATCGATGGAAATGTTTACTTTATATTTCTTAAAGCTCCTTATTGTTATTCTAGCATGCTGGCGAATGTTTCACCTGCTTTCTGTTAAATAATATTGGAAACATGACAAATTCCGGCATTATAATTATATATGTGGCAATGAAATTTCTCCATTTTAAATTGATTGTAATCCTAGCTTGCTTGTTCTAAAGTTTTTATTTCTTTTAATTTTAAATGTACATATTTACATATACAAATGTTTAGAAAAGAACTGAAAAGACGTTAAATAAGGATATATCTCTGCTTCTGGTTTTGTTGACAAATATAAACATATTTTGTGTATTTGAACATTTAAAAAGTTGACAAACTGGAAAATGAATTGAAATAATTTGAAAAATATAAAAGTCTCATATGTCTAACGATTGAAATTTTAAAACGGTGTGAAAGTGTATTTTAACATACTTAAAGTTGCTACTGTATTTATTTTCTAAATCAAAACAACAGATAATCATTCCGGGAAACGTCCTTGTAAGAAAACGAAAACCTCTTCCTTAAAAGACTGTTTAAGTCCCACCGTAATCAAGAACCAAGTGTCCCAATTCCTGGCCGACTTGATCGACAAGCACCCGGGCAGCCAGTCACTGATCGTCGGACACAAGCTGTCTTCCACCAACAACCACGGCGGTCACAGTGTCAAGCAGCAGTCGCTCCTGCAACAGCTGATCATGTGGGTGACCACCTGCCTCACCGACTCCATCCGGAAGAGCGCCACTCTGACCAGGGTGGAGGAGATCACCTCCCACAGTGTCATGTCGCAGGTGCTGCACAGCCAGGAGATCCTCCGGGAGCAGTTGGCCTTCCCCTGGGAAGAGGTAGGTCGTGGGGAGCAGGAGGAGGGCTTGCGTAGACACCTGCTCGCAGGGGCGACATCCCTGCATCAGCCAGCCTTGATCCACGGCGGTCAGGCGCACGGGAAGACCCGACAGATGGTGCGGGGTCTGGAGATCGCCTGGCAGCTGTTCAGCAACGAGGAGGTCATGTCGCTGGTTGTCTTCCTGCGGAATTCCACCCACTTCCTGACCTTTCGGGACTTGGTGTCGTATTGTACCCAGTGCCTTCTCTTCTTTGACGGTGACGACTCCAGTGCTATGCTCACCTCCAAGTACACGGACACTGAGAAGCTGGAGGAACTCCTCAAGGAGCTCTCCTCCGATACCTCACGACACTATTGTCTGCTACTTGACGATGTGGATGAACTCTATGAAAGAGCTTCGCCAGAAGATCGTCTCCTACTCCTCGCCTTTCTCTCCATAACTCTGCCTCCGAAGACCTACATTTTCGCCACCGTCACCTCCCCCTCCAGCAAGACGTCGGGACGACTTCTCATCGACACGTGGAAGCAACAACGAAGTGAATCCCTTCACGGACTACTCCTTCCGGTGTTGGAGATTGGGACGAGCACTCTATGCAATCTGGCGGTCACCGCATTCGAGAAGCACTGCAGCGCTCTCTCCTTCGTCTACAAACGGCTGGAGTTCTCCGCCGGATCAGCGGAGAAGATGGACATCTCCTTGCGCCAGTTGTTTCAGGTGTTCTGCAGTTGTCATCCCTCCTCTATCGAATCCATTAATCATGAGAACAACTCGTCGGGACTACGAGCAGTGCTCCAACAACTCTACGCTCACTTCCCAGCTAACCTAGTCGACTCCGTGCTACGCTACATCTGTTCCGCGCGCAAAGGTCTCAGTCAACTGGAATTATTGGAACTCCTCTCCAGCGACGAGCAGTTGATGCCCGCTGCCCCTGATTATCTCACCGTCTACCGATTTCCTCTCCTCGTCTGGCTGCGTCTGAAGCAGTACCTGGCCCCGCTGCTTCGTTGGCAGTTGCGTCACGGTCGCTATCTCATGTACCCTGCCAGTCGTCCGCTCACCGATGCCATGCGGGCTAGCCTATTTACGGGATCAGCACAGGTGCGGCAAGTTCACCACAACTTGGCCAATCTCTTTCTCCACCTGTTCTCCTCGAGTATGGAACTCAACTCCTCTGTCTTTGGATTGAAGCGGGAGAAGAGCGCGTTGGAGAATGAATTCAGCGGCTCCCGGGATGGCGATGCTGTTGTAAATGGGGATGGAATTACGGTCCAACCGATGGCAGCTTATTGTTTAGGCGGGCAGTCACTCATCACGTCTGACGCTAGTATCAATCCCAGACGCGCGGAGGAATTGTGGTACCATCTTATGCTTTCAGGTTAGTTCTCTTCTCAGTTAGGCATAAATACTTATGAAGAAACAATTACTGACGGATTCAGAGATAAAGATAGAATTCCAATGATATGTATAGTATTAAATTATTATTTCAACATTCGTATGAGTAAAACTTAAAATAGTACAGTTTCTTTCGTATATATTATTATGAACATTGATTGTGCCATTTTATAACGATTGTCTTCATTACGCGTAGATTTTAAAACTATTAATAATCTTTTAAATATACCTAACCTAGATTTATCAAATTGTCCAATTAATTATTTCTCAAACGTTGATTTATTGCGATGACTTTTTAGGTGATTTGGCCGCCCTAAAAAGGTATTCTTTCTTCAACTTGGGATACCTCATGGCCATCCTACGTCTGTGGTCGCCCGTTTACCTTCTCACTTGCCTTGACTACGCCCTGTCTCGGGTACTTGACTCCGAACTGCAGCTATTAAGAGAGGGAGTAATTCTGTTTTCGCAGTTGGAGGACCCCGACGCGAAACATCTTCCTGGAATTGTTATCAGTCGTTTCCGTCCAGTCAAAGGTTAGAGCAATAGTTACAAATAGGTGGATTGTTTTATCACAGAATTTAAAAAAAAATCGGTAATATCTTCTAGAAAAGGTTCTAAAACAAAACTAAAACCTTAAAATTCTTTGTGAAAATATTACGTTACACAGTTTTTTTCGATCTCCGCAAAATTGATAGAAATTTTTTAAATTCATAATTAAAAGTTATTTAGTAAAACTAAATGGAGTTAGTTCCTTTTAGAAGAGTGAGAAAAAGTATACTTAAAAGTATAATTACTATATTATGTACAAGACAGTGTATTTCAAATTTCTTTATTGATTTAATGATAGAGATGTGTTTAATAATATATTGTTAATAAATTTAAATAATATTTTTTAATTCCATTTGCTTCATTTTTGCGATTTTGGATTTCCTAAATTTAGGAATGAAAATAATTCAGTCACGTTGTACGTCAACTATAGATTACTTATTTACCAGGATTGATTAAATTAACTTGTTTTATTATTTATTTGACTGTATTATTTGAAATAATACCATGGATCCATCAACTTTCTGAATCTAGTCATTCATTTAGAATATTGATTGGATATCCAAATAAATGTGAAATTACTTATCAATATTTAAAATTTTAATATTTGAATTTTAAAATGAATCTTATTATAATTACGTTATAATTATTATTCTGTTAATTAATTTGGTTTCAGTTATATTTTTATATTTTAATCTACTAAACTTAAGGTAATAATAATTTACAATGAAACTATTTGCGTATTTTAATATGAGTTAAGAAATACTGTTACTATAACGAAAGCTTTGTATAATATTATATACATAATACTGTATAGGTAGGTTCTTCCTATCACGAATTTTGATAGAGAAATTATTTTATAAAAATGCATATAGAGCTAGAAATTGTAATTTTGCTTTTGCTATTCGTGTCTTGTTCACTGTTTTTGCTTTATCACAAAATAATACAAAATTTGGGATTTTTTTACAGTGTACATATAATTATATTAGATAACAGAACAAATTAATTTTCTAAATTTAGCGGAAGTATGGAGGTATATGCAATAGTTTCAATTTTATATCATAAAAGAGTTTTATAATTATAACGACATATATTTTAATCGTGATATTGTTCTATATTATTTATAGTAACTTAATTCTAAATATAAAAAAATTCATTAATATACAGTTATTTCTAGTTCAGTGAACTTAAACAGATTAAATGTCTATAAATAGTTTAAATTAAATATATATTTTCTATTTTTATTCCTTTTAGAGTGTTATATATTTTAGTATAATTACAATTTATTTTTACAAGTTAAGTTTTATGTAAACTTTGAAGATATAAAAATACAGATGGATTTTCTATCTAAGCTTATTGGTGAAAGTTTTATTTCTAGATATATATATTTCTATACAATATTTATTTCTACTAACTGATACAAATAGTAAATTTTTAATGTAACCACTGCTACTCCATCAGAAAATAGTTTTTACACAAAATTATTTAAATAAAATACTATTAATAAAAACGAAATACTATTATCACTTAGTTTATAAATTTAAACCTCGAATAATTACTCTTTCTGAATTGAATTGTTGTAGTAATTGGGAATACTATTTGAGCAATATTAATCAAATTTTAATGTTGGCGAATTTTGCAAATATTTAATGAATTGAATAGTTTTAGAAGAATGCTTTTATAACAAACATTTTATAACAAATTTGTGTATTTTACTTAATTTATTAAGTCATCTCGTCTCCCTTCCACAACAGATATATTCCCGGCGCTAGACCAACTAGTTCGCCAGAGCATGGAGTGGTATGACAACCAGATCGAGCCAGTATTGGTCCCTCTGATCTCCTGGTGTGAACCACCCCATCAAGACAAGGCGACCGTGATCATTCCCACGACAGGGGAGCTGAGAGGGCCTGTTCTGGCCACTATTGGAGGTCAGCATGTTGTCTGTCTGGCTGGCAGGGGTGCAGACATGTTCCATATTGCATCTGGAACGCTTGTGCGACGCTTTGCTGAAGGTAAATCAATGTAATTAGGTAAATTTTTGAAATAAATCATTAAACAATAATACAATAATAAATATATTTGGTAATTTTCTTGTGCTGATTTCTATATTATAATGGATACAGTTATGACTGTGTTTATTTTACTGTCGCTACTACACGAGTTATTTATTGTGATGAACATCCTAATACAAAAAAAGATAAACCTTCTATTAATATGTTATATTGTGTGCAACTCATTCATTTCTTCTACCGTCTGTCACATTAAACGTGTCCATTTGGATTAGGTTTCTATAATAAGACTGAAAATTTGTTACATTCGAGTTTGTTATTCATCCACAGTTTTGTCCTTAACAAAACAAAATTCACTCATTAAAAACCTTCCTATATTGAAGAAAGTTAAGAATAACATCATCGTCGTTTTGTCTTTTATGATCATGAAGAGTATACATTCCCCTTCATTATCCACCTCTCCTTTTATGTCTTGTCTCTTCTTGTACACACCCTTTACACCGACTTTCTCCTGACTTCAGCTGAAAACAAATCGATGCCCAACTGTATGTGCTTCTCCAATGACTGTCGACGCCTCTTCTTGGGAACAGACCAGGGTGCCCTTCTCATATTTGACGTCAATTCGGGCAACCTTCTCAGCTGCTTGGAGTAAGTTGTCGTCTAGTCTGTTTACAACCGACACCTTATTGTATATTATGTATTGTGTGATACACAGTGATTTCATATTGGATAAAGATTTAAAACTATATTTCATACTTTTTGATTTTATTGTTGCTAGAAATTGACATACACATCAATGAAAATGTGTTTTCTCTATTATTCAATGATTTTATTAATGAAATATATTTGCCAACAAAATACATCAAACGAAACGAAAATAAATGTTACTTTGTGTTTTCTATTTTCACTTATTTCACTTATTTCACTTATTTTCACATCGATTACTTATAGGAAGTTATTTATCTGCAAATACAAGTCTGTCAGAACATAAAAGGCCCGGTAAACACTTCCGAACGGAATTACTGCAATTACTTACTTAATAATTACTACACTTTTATCATGAAGAATGCAATTTGTCAAATCTAAATTTTTAGATTGGAAACAAAAGTCATTGTTTTTAATTGACAGAAAATCTATTTTTAGTTTGTTTTCGACAAGTTTCTTCAGATCTTTATTTTCCCGATCTCTAGCATCCACTCAAAGACGGTGACATGTCTTCGTATGTGCAGTTCAGGAGACTATCTCTATTCTTGCTCCGAAGACTGCCTGGTGCAGAGAATCTGTCTTATTGAGGAGTCTGTTGTGTTTAGCTTCAAGGCTCATGAGGCCAGTGTTACATGCCTAACCCTCAACACCAAGGAGACACTACTTGTGACAGGTCAGTCAGCTGTGATGTTGAAGATTTTATTAACACCAATATTTAAACACTCAATTTAAATATTTAAAATTATTCCATAAGAGGCATTTTCTTTTTCCAAATAAAACAATATTATTATCTATTTACTGTGTTGTGCTTATAGTTAATATTTGTTTATAGCAGCTAAAATTTAATATGTTTGTAGGTTCCCAAGATTTCAAAGTTAAGATTTGGTACACGGAAGACTTCAGCATACTCATCGCCTTTGAAGATTTCACAGCTCCGATTGTTTGTCTTGCGCTCTCAAATGAAAATACATTTCTTCTTGTTGGTGAGACTTTCAATAAACTAACACTCATTTAGCAACCTACAAATTTATAATTCAACTCCTCATTTTTGTTTTATGACGTTTTATTAAAAATGAAAAGAACATTTTGAGTTCAATAAAATTTGAAAAATATTAATTTTATTTCATAATAGTTTTTGGTTATATAAAACATATTTGAACATGGAAAAATTAGAATCATTATTATTTTTTATAATTTAAAAAATAAATTATTTAAAAATCTCTTTTTAGACAAAAACCTAAAATATCGATTATTTTGATAATTAAAAATGTTAAACATTTAAATAATTCTAATGAAAATATAATACTAATGAAAATAAAATACTAATAAAGGTTATAAACACTTATAGATGACAACAGCACTTTATAGTAGGCTAATCTATATTTCATTGCATATTTAAAAAAATTCAAGTAGAATCATAGAAATTATGAATTTTTGAGTAGAATTTAAAACATTTCCAAATCGAATCAGATATTTCAAATTAGAAAATATCTGTTTTGAAAAATACATTATAAGTATAGATTGTAATTTGATTATTTAAATATATAGAATACAGTAAAAGTGTATTCTAAATGATTACATTAACATACACATTAGTTTATCACATAATTGAGTAGACTAATTTCTTAAATTAATGTTCACAATGCATTACATTTAGTTATAAATACTTCCTCTTTGAAATTCGATCTCAACAATAAACCGTCTAATTTTATGATGCATATTATAAAGCTCTGCATGTATACGAACAAAGCATTTAATATGTTATAGCTCTTTGATTTCTTCCTAGAAACTGCAATTTACTTTGCTTTTCTGCGCGTGTCAGATGTTTCAATACCTTTACAAGAAACGTAATATCAGCTTAAAACCGTTTCCTTCCCCTTTTTAGTATGCGCGGATAGCTCTGTGTCTATGAAGTGCCCCACAACCGGGAATCATATCCATAACATCGAAGGCCACAGAGGAAAGGTAGACATCCTTTTCTAATAATAATATCAGTATTTGTCTGACACGACAAAAGGATATAATCGCTAATAGTTTTCTGTGAAAAACATATATTCGTAAAATTTTTGACTTCGACAGGGAAATAATTTAAATTCAAAAGTTACTGTTTTCTTAACAATTATTTTTTTAATTATTTTTTTATTATAAATTTTATTAGAACTTACAAAAATAATAATATGTAAGATGAGTTAATTAAAAGTTTTGAAAACATATTTTTAATTTACGAAATAAATTCATATTAGGGAATGGATACCCGTAACTGAATACTTATTGTTGATGAGAATAGATGATATTATTTTTCTGAATTAAAAATAACCGTTTTAAATTTCAATATTGTTTTTCCAAACTATTTAAAATAATTATTGTTCACAAAAGTCTTTGCGGATTTTATTGTAAGTATAGTATATTATGGACACAATATAAACAATATAATATGGCTTATATGTACAAAAAGAGTTCATTATTAAAATATCAAAACATTCAATCAAAAATATTAGAGCGTATTACACAAATTATTTTCACTATTCAAAAAGTTCACCACCTTTGTTGATACAGATGTCAACTCGTTTCAGTAAGTTTCGGAAGGAATCATGGTAAAACTTCATTACCGCCTTCAGTTGTTGCACAATGTCATATTTATATCCAGGAGCATACACTAAATGACGTAGATGACTCCAAAACCAATAATCGCACGGTGTGAGATCCGTAGATCGCGCTGGCATCACCATCACAGAGAAATTGCGAATAAAGTGGCTTTATACGGATGGACATTTTAATTTTTCAGGATTCTGCGATCAGCAAAACGTGGCACTTTAAGGTGCGCTGCAATTGCGCTAGTAGATGTGGGAGGATTATCAACTACACATTGCACTATGAGTTTTTTGTTTTCGTCACCAGATGCGGTTATGGGGCGGCCACTCTTTGCATAAGCTACCAGTTTCCAGCAACTTATTTTTCCATTATAAAACTGTCCTAGCTGAAGAATGTTTCTTTTGTGGAATTTGTTAGCAAATTGACGAACAGCTTCTTTGACGTTACAAAAACCTTTTCTTCAATTGAGTAATCAACCATGACTAAAATATACCTAAATTAACAAACTAAAATCAAATAGATTTTTCTGTTGTACATAAAATGAATGGGACAGTGAAGGTTTAAATATTTAAATTTGACACATATAAATTCAGTTTCATGAACGTATAAATATTTAAATATAAAACATAGAAGTCAAATAATATAATCAGTGTTGATACAGGTCCTTAAAGGTCCTTAAAGGTCCTTAATTTGACTAGGTCCTTAGAAAGTACTTAAAAGGTATGTACTTAAATTTGTAAGTGGTTTTTAAAGAAAACTGTTTATGATAAATATTTTTTAGACGTTTTAGTGAAAAGAATAATCAATTGTTGTTTCTAATATTATTATAAGTATGGTCCAGGACTGGTATAACCATAAACTGTCAGTGTTGTACCTTTTTATATAATAAATCTTATTTAAAAGAAATCATTTTATTATTAGATAGATATTTTTATTACTAACTTCTTCGGTCTCATTGTTTTAAAAATTTGGAGGAATTAATCATTTTACAAGTAGGATGTGTTCCAGATGTTGAGATGACTTCAGAGTTATTGGTGGCTGCATCATCTGCTAGAAGGACAGTATCTGCACAGTATCTGAAAGAGAAAAGAAGGAGGATGAGCTGTCAAAGAAGCGTAAAACAGATGAAGTAGCTAAGGAAGAGATGTCTTATCTTAAGACAAAGAAAGGGAGATTACTTTTGAAATTGACTAACTTCAAAAAGAGATAGACTCTTTATGGGATAATGCACTTGAGTCTAAAGATCCAAAAAACAATAAGTTCAATTGAAGGATTGTAGAGAAACAATTGTTAAGTGATCCAAGGATCTTGAGGAAACTAAGACTTCGATTGCAGTGATGAAATGAGTTTTCATATTGATACATTACTAACATAAAACATTTATGTACTTTACCTTATGCCCTCAAAGGCTTTGCATCATGTTATCTCATATTGTATTACTGTAAATAATAAAAAATAGTACCTTCATGTTTTATATGAAATCTAGGTCCTTAACAGTATTACAAGGTCCTTAAAGGACATTACCTAAATCCTGTATCAACCCTGTATAATGAATTTCCATTACTTTAAATAAAAAACTTCAATATAGCTACAATAAAATCCGCAAAGACTTTTGGCCAACCTTGTATTAGACTATATTTTATAAACCAGTTCAGCTATTTTAGTTTTTTTCAATGCTGCTATTATATCTAATATGGGGAGTGTGTCAGAGAGGCACATATATGAAAAATATACAATACAGTTACACGATAAAATGTACAATAAAAGTAAAATATAGAAACTCTCAGTGATCAAATTAAACGCTAATAATAACTAAAAACCAAATTAAATTAATTAGACGTTCGACTTTATATCTTTTTTGGTGATAACAAATTTTTATATATGTATATACCAATACATAGAGTACTCTTGAAATGACAATGATCATAAGTTATAATAATGATCATGGAAGTGGATTTAGCAGTTTTATAGGAAAGGTTTTAATACCCCAAACAAGCTGGTAAAATTAAATAAAACAATTATGAAAACATTAAGTAATCTAATTCCTGATTTTGATGTTCAATATGATTAAAATTCCTCGAATGCTTGTATTTATGAACGAAAACAATTTATTTAGTTTAATAATTCTGACCCTAAATTATGTCAAATATTATTATTTTACCTAAATATATGCGGTATTATAAAATTCATATTTTCATATTTTATAATGTTGAAGTTTGTCACATTTGTTTAAACAAAATAAATAATTGTCAATTAAAATTGATATACAATCATATTCTGTATAAAATGACACCGTCACAAATACAAACTAGAAGTAACATTTTAATGAATTTTATACAAAGATTAAAAAATCATCAAATGTTTCGCAAATGGAACTTTGTCTTTAAAATTAATTATAAACAATCTAAATTAGTAATGTTAATAAACAACACCCACCCATCTTCGTGTAGATAAGCAGTTTGTGTGTGATTCCGGAGAGCCCCTTTGTGCTCCTAGGAGGTCGCGATGGGCTGGGTTATCTGCACAACCTCTACACCGGGCAATTGATGACGGTGCTGGCGGCCACATTGCACGGCGAGCCGATCATTTCAGTGAACACTCTTCAGGAAAATCGATATGCGGTACTCCTACATTCTGTAAGTTTTCAGTGATTCGGACGCTACTTGTTAGTAGAACTGACTTCATTATATTATTTGATTCAAACGGAGAAAATGGTCTGCAATCAGAATATATTAATATCTTTCTGATCGAAATCTGCAATATTGCTGCTTGGATTAACCTTTGACAACGGTCGATATTTAATATTTTTCATGTATAATGTTTTATTTTAAAATATTTTCTAAATAAATTGAATTTCTTTGAAATTTTATCGTAGAATTACTTAATTTTGTATGGTTTAGTTTATTTTAAAGTAACATTATAATATGCAAATTGGGGTAAATATAGCTAAAATGTTACTATAGAACGTGTTTTGAGCGATTATTATGCGATAAGGATTTATCTAGTGTATTAAAGTTTATAATGCATGTATATTAATATAATTAATTATACGAAACTACTAGGAATAGATGTCGAGTGTGACGAAAATATTTAGCAAGTATATGGTACGTTTCTTGTTAAATAATCTTACCTTTCCGAATATTTTAATTAAATTAAATTAAAAATCGTAAACAAATTTCACATGTAACCTATTTTAAAAGACGATCATTTTATTTTGAAATTAATTAATTAAAGTCTATTTCTCTCCACTTAAAGACATCTTCAAACTCTTTTTACAGAGCAGTATCCGCGTAGTCAATCTAAATTTGGAATTAAAGAACTTGCCGGTCACATTCAACGGAAGCGCCCACCTCAAGCCGGTGAGATCTGTAGCGCTCAGTACCAGTGGAAAACTGGGCCTCTCTGGTGAGTGGAACACGCTATTGGGATTGCTGAGTTTTATGGGAATCCGTTTTCCTAGAAAGCTTTTTGTACATTAAAAACATAAATCTATTGATTTCAGAATCATTTGTTTCTTTCACAGATGTTTGTTTAAAACAGTAAAATTTTTTAAAAGAAAACAATTATTGGTGTCTACAATATTCCCGCTAATGTATTTTGTTTTCTTTATAGAAAAGAAATCATTAGTTGTCCGTTTTTGTCTTATTTAGGTGCCAATTATCTTTCTTATGTGATGGAAATATATTTTTTGAAGGATCTTAGAGTGTTTTTCAAACCACACTGCAATTAAATTATCCTATTAAATTATTTCTCAAAAGGAAATTTTTGTATTTATAAAACGTGCTTTTTATTTTTAATCTAATAATGTAGTCGAGTAGAAGATGGGCATAACTGTCAAGTAGAGTACAAATGCATTTCATGCACACATATTAATTCAGGATGACTAGATTTAGAATACGGCGCGTGCCACTTTGGCACATTTGAGTATTTTTTAAAATCGATATTAAATATCTGAAGGCCTTTCCTGATTGGTCTAAATAGTAATATCGAAATATCTTTGAAAGTAAAGATAATTTTTAAATCAATATCAATATCAATATCAATTTGAAATATTATGTTCTTAATAAGATAATTACATATTATATTACTTTTAAATCAGCTCATGTCTATGAAATTTTAATAAATTATCTGATTTTGATGAAATATTTTATTTATAAGATTGGTGTTTTTAATAGGTAACTTCTATGCATGTATATTGCAATGAAAAATATTTTTTGATTTTAGGTTATAGGTCAAAATATAAAGTATTTAATATTTTTACCTTAAAAACTATTTTTTTTAAAGTGAGTTTGGTTCTGTAAGTTTTATTAAATTGTCAACCGATTGAGTTGAAATCTTCAAGTAACATGTAATTATTAATTTAGAATATATTTCGAATATATTAATTATCTTTATTTTCAAAGTTATTTCGATATTACTATTTGAACCAATCATGAGAGGCCTTCCGTTATTAATTACCGATTTTCGACAAATTCTTAAGTGCTGCACTTCGGAGTCGGAAAATAGACATATCAAAGTATTTATTTCTGCAACAAAAAATAGGATTTGTACTCTACTTGATGGTTATGCTATAATTTCCTCAACTTCTACTCGACTAATGGGATAAATAACCTTACACCGCCGACTCTTCTTCTGCCAGGATGCGCCAACGGTCAGGTTCATGTTTGGTCCCTAGACACCATTGTTCTGCGGGCCACGTTGGATGAGGTGACCACTGGGCCCATAACCTGCCTTGATATCAGTCCCGATGGAGTTTGGATTGTCACAGCCGGAGAGTCGGCTACCTGCGCCGTTTATGATCGGATGTCACTCAAGCAAGCCGGAATCTTCGAGGTGAGATTTCTGGGCCAACTTGTCCTACTTACATTATATGAAAAATACCAGTTACGAATTATCTCTCGCAGAACACCGGATATTATGTACAAAATAAATCATTTAGACTCAACTTAACCTTCTTAGATTCTAGTTCTCTCTATCTTTTTACAATCCAGGGTCATACTTGCTCCATCATGCACGTCTTCTTCCTTGCCGACAATCAGCGAGTGTGCTCCGTTGACAAGTCCGGTATTATCCTTGTCTGGAGTGTTGTGGAAGACCCCATGGTGACACTCATGTCTCTGGACAAGTCTGGGGAGAGTTACACCATTTCCCCCGACCGAGAAAACCTCGTCGTTAGCAACACAAAAACGTGAGTGTGCAAATTGTTTATTAAAAATAAGAAGTTTTAGGGGAATAATGGTTTCTTCTTATTATTTTATTGTGCCAATTTTAAAAGTACAAGTTTTAAACAGTTATGAGACATTTGACTTAAGACTGAATATTTCAAGGAAAATTATTACAATTTAATGTACGCGACGTTCTGTTAGGAACTGAAGGTTAGCTAAATGTCTGAAGAAAGTCTATTATTAAATATTGTATTACAAGAACTAATATCAAATTTGGATTAATTAATTTTATTTGTACTAGGAATATAGTCGTATAAACATAATATAATAACCTAAGTTAATATATACTTAGTTATTTTTATTTTATTTTTTAAGAATATCATCACAACATAAACATTATTGTTATAATTATTGAACATTTCATGTAGATTACGTACGCATCTTATGAAAAGGAATCTGTAAATGTATTGTTTCTTTTTCTTTTATGTGTAAGATATCAGAGAAGAAATAAAAACTATTTATCTACCTAATGATTGTTAAAATATAAAAAGGCTAGAGTTATATTGTAATTATTTCTTCTTTTAATCCGTAATAATAAGTAATAAAATTATCAAAATTGTAATGTATCATAAATATCATTAGACTAATTATTGCACGTATGTTCTTCGCATGTGACATTGTATACAACACTACAAAAGCTTTCTTTCAATTAAAAACAACTTCATAAGTGTCATTATGAAATAATGAAATGATTCTCGCAACTATAGAATTTCTTAATAATTAAGTTTGGTTGTGAGCGTTTTCTTTTAATAAGAAACAATTTCACATAACATCAATCAAATTTTCAATAAATTCTTTTACATTTTGAGGAAATATCAATGCTATAGAATTACATAAATGTTTTTCACTTAATTCAAGCGTTTATAATTGAATATTATTTATTAATAATTTTAAAAGAAGGTTATTGTGTTGCTTTTTGTTTAAAATCGGATTTTTTAAAGGTGAAAAACTTTGCTGATTCTTATACTATAAAATTTATATTGATAATGTATATTAAACTATTTTATTTATTTGTGTTCACACACTTAAACTGCAGTACTTACAAAAATGTCCATATTTAAAAGATATTTTGGATAACTTTGTTTTCAAAAAAATATTTTGTGCCTTTTGATCAGACAATTTATTCATATCGTTTTAATTTAACACAAATTTAGAAACATTTATTTTTGTCCTTTTTTCTGTGTAGCTAGCTATATTTATTTGTTTTGAAAACTATACAAAAGTTCGATTGCAAAAAACAATGCTTAATTTATATAGTAAAAAATCTGCTCTTTCTTTCATTTTTTTAAAGTTAGTGTCTTTGCCCTTCCGGCAGACATATTATGAGGTAATTTATTGTTTCTCTAGCACAATAAGTTTCCAAATAGTTAATAGAGTTGGAAATCGCATCTAAATAATTTCTCTAATGTGTATCTCCTTCCTTGTACTGGATGAATAAGACAATATGCGTCATTTAGATTTTATCGTATCTCCAACAACAGCAGGGCATAATTAGTATACAGACAAATGAAATAGCGAATCTTTAAAAGTAAATCCACTTTATCTTCCGGCTAGAATGAGGCGAAAGGAGGTGGGGGGGGGGGGGGAGGGGGGGGCGACATTGTGAGCAAAAAAACCTGTGTATTTACCGATAATTAACTGTGTTGAATAATTATATTGCAAATTTGTTAATGTCAGTTGTTGCGAATTAAAAGTAACATGCAAAGTATGTTGCTTTAGTGTTCCTTATTTTTAGGAAAAACAAGTTATGAAATCAATATAAAATTCACTCTACATACGATGCAATTATTGAAAAATTGGATATGCTTTGTTAATCTCGATATTCAAGAAAGGGATTTGTGTTCGAAAATTCTAATAGTTTTAAAATGCATGGATTTAAAAGAAACTTAATTAATGTAAAAACTTTTTTAAATATAATTTTGGAAGCAAAATAGATATATAAATATGAAGATATTCACGCCTTATTTACAGATAATTTTTGTATATAACGAATTAGAGATAATTCTTTTTACATTTTTTTTAGTTTATTTCTAATTAATTTATTTCTATTAAAATTTTCTTAAAATAAATTTGAAACCAAATAGGTGGTAATAAGAAATATATAGACATTTTATTCATTTCATATCTTGTAGACGTAATCTATAATTTTGTTTTACTTAATATTTTACATAACTATTCCTTACATCATTTTTTGTTTTATTTTATTTCTTAAATGAATCCAACTTATTTTCTTTATATTATCAAATTTTCTTAACCATTTTTAAATGCCTATAATGTACAGATAATAGAAAAATATAGGCAAATTTCTTACACTAGATAAGCAGACTAAAAAAGAAATGGAAAGGAAAACTATATATAGCCTATAATATATATATATATATGTAAAATAAGACGAAATAAAATTCTCGTTAAGTTTTTACTTCATATGATAATGTCGACAATTTTTACTTATTTAATTAAGCAGTAAAATGAAGCTAACCGTAATTAATCATGCCATATTTGTGCATATAGGAATAATTGAAACCATTGGAGTAGAATATAGAAATATACTTTTTCAAATGTTTACGAAAAAATATGTATTTTGACAAATTTGAATAAATCTTTTTACATTATGAAGCTAGTTATTGTAATAATTATGCAATAATTTTTCTAATAACTTGAATTCTCTTTCTTTTATTGGAATAGATTTTAGGTGTCTTCTTTTATTACTAATAAAAGAAGACACCTCAATACAATGCCAATTGGAATCTGTTAAATTATTTGATTAATGAAAAATCATACACGACAATAGTATGTCACCCAGAATTTATCAACAGCATATTTTATATTTATTTGCTTTTGAAAAACAAAATATAAAGTAAATGTTGTAGAAAATCTTTTTTCTTTTCATAGAATGTAGTATGTACACGAATTCTTTAAGCCAGTATTAGCGCGTATTTTTTATGAATTGAAATTTTCAATAAAAAAGATATTCTTTGTAAAACCTATATAACATCGTAGAAATGAAATGATAGTTTTTTGTTATCAAATTAATGTTAAGGGTTAAGCTGTATGTTTTAAAATATATTTTCATTGACGTCATTCAATGGAATTCAATATTTTTTTCATTTTATTTGAAAAAGAAGTAGTATAATGGTATTTTGAAACAAGTGGGCGCCGATTGTTTATTATGCAATATTTTTCCATTTCTTAATATACCTATCCATGCATAATATTTAACTTATTTATGTATTTTATGTACACCCATACAAGTTTATTTCAATTACATTCAAAATATTTCTTTGAGTATGATTTTAATTTGGAACTAACATGTGAGAATATTTTTAAAAATATATCTTAATTATATGTAGCTCTATATTAATTCTAACTATTAATTAATTATGAAAATAAAATAATACAATATATTAAATAAATGCTGTTTTTCCAATAATCCTTTCAGTAAATAATTTTCAAGTTGTCTAATACAATTTTTCAAACATTAACGATTATTGTCCGTTTTTCATAGATGTATAAATGTGAATTATTCTTGTTATTAGTATAATGTGAATCTAGAATCTATAATAGCTAGTGAGAGAAGCGGAGACGATTTTATGCTATGTGTTTTATCTCCGTCATAATGTAAAATATTCAATATATTCTACTTTGAATATCTTTGCTGTAGGTTATATTATACAGATATTATCATCAAAATCATAGCATGTTATACGACAATCAAGACTCATAATATGTATACAATAAAAAGAACTTACTCGTGAAAAGATATATTGACCGATTTTGTCTACTTCACAGCTCTAATATCAGACGCTGTCTGACGCATAAAAAGAGTAGCTTGTCAATCTTCACAAGGAGTATAGTTTGTTGGTCTGGATAAATAATATCTGCCTACTTAAGATTATATAAAGAATTCCAGTAAAACCTTAAACGTATAACTCAAATCTCGTTTTCACAACAAGTGTTTTTTCGGGAGACTTTTAGTAAGTTATCGTAAAACGTTACGGTTCTATCTTATATAGCATCGAATTATGGAATTTGGACCGCATGGAACATCTTCGCAGTCACACAACTCCTGAGGATGTCCTCACGTGTATTCAGTTCTCTCCTGATGGTCGAATGCTCCTTCTGGGGGATGCGGGCAGAGCGGTCACTGTTCTCGAGTCCTCTGTGTGGAGCCTTAGCCAGGTGAGAGAGGGAAACATTTGATTTTCCAAATAATTTTGTTTAGAAGTGTACTACTAATAAATATTTTGGCCACTATGTAATTCAACATTTGAAAAAACATACATTGAGATTGCATAAAAATTTTAATTAAAAATTTCGCTGATTCTAAATTGTTATACACATTTAGTAATAATCTAATGTCGATCTATAGAAAAAATGTAAGAAAGACGGATCTTGTTATTAGTGACAAACAACAAACTGGGGCACATTTGTGGTCTTACTTGATTGTAAAAGTTTTCAATTATAATATAACGTACTCTTTTTAGCATTTAACAGTATATTCATTGCGGCATTTACTCAGAATATTTGTTGCAAATTCAGAATACAAATTTCCAGATTTTCCGGCTGTTATACCATTTCTACTTGGTGTTTTTATACATCTTGAATATAAAATATGAAATTATTTTAAATTTGATAATTAAATGATTTCAAACGTTTTTTTCGTTTTGAGTGATTTAACGATCTGTGAAATCTTTCAAATATTTGAACTGATAACGATTGATTATTATATGTGACCAGTGTGATAAGTCATTGGATGAAAACATCAAAAATTCAAACGCAACGAACCAACACGCTGTAAGTATTAATAGTTCTAGTTTTGACCCATTTAATGTTCGACTAACCGCCACAGTAAAGTTTTAGTTTTGTAGATTCTAGAAACATTTCATAATATATGCACTTTATATAATCACTCCTGAGTAGTAGGGAAGGTGCAACTCTATATTACCACAATTTTTGCTCTGCTAATCATTTGATGTTTTGATTGATCATAAGGCCGTTTTAAACCCTCTAAATTAAAATAGTTGTCCTTACATACAATTGAGAGAGTATAGTACGTGTTTAGAATATCGTACACAAATATAAGTTGATCTTATCATTTTGATGTCGGTGAAAGGAACTTACTTGGGCCGGAATGAACAATTAAGAATAAGTACTTTGAGAATAGTAAAGGTATTTTTTATTTATTAATTTTCAATATAAATGAATACATTTTTTGTTTGATGTTTGCTGGCAACAATTTGCTGAAATCAATTGGGCAAAAAGTTTATCATTTTCTTATAATTAAAAAAATACGAAACCGTATAAATTATTCTATGACAGAACGTATGACTCATTTAATCTGAATTTTATTAAAACAAAGTCCCTTTCATGCAAAACCACTCGTTTTTAATTCTTTTATTCTCTACTATAATCATCATATTATGTTAATATTTCCAAATCTGTACATTAATACCATCCGTTTGGCAATAGTACATTCTATTCTAAATTCAAATTCGTATGAATATTTAAAATTGAAAAATATATGATATATATTAAGGATTAATTGTTTTAACATTATCTAAATGGACTGTATAGATTGCAATATACTATATCGAACCGATATCAAAAATGGAAATTAACAGCGCAGTAATGGTTAAATGGTAAAGTAATGCTCCCTCCATACTACTCCTATTAGTTAATTTAAATTATGGTATTGTTTTATCACAAAGATGTTAAAAGATGAAATGTGCATGAATTATTAAATAGAATTCGTTTGAAGTGTTTAGACAACTTTTTGTTTTGTTGTTTATGAAAAACATTTTCGGCATGAATAGAGGGTATGAATATTTTCTAATAGAGGCATGGAGGCAGAGTAATTGTATTTGACTCCTGTTTTGTTGCAGTAACTAGCCGGGATGATAAAAAGATGATCGATCATATGCATTGCATTGGAAATATGTATGATCTAAAAATAGTTATATATATTTAGTAGAATGATGTTAGGTAATTATGGAATTAAAATTTTCAGATATAAATAATATTATTCTATTGTTTTTAAAGGTGTTGTCATGTCTTTGAACAGTTCTCATTTTACTACTTAACAAAAGTTAATTTTTATATGATAAATATTTTTAACGTATTTTCCCCAATTGTATCCCTTATATCAATACACCTTATGAAGAAAATATTATGTACAAGACTTGTATTAACGATAAGTAGTAATCATATTATATATTATTCGTTTGACACAGCGACTAAATACTTTTTTTGTATATTTGCCTACTCATGTTAAGAGGATTTCTTGTTGTTATTACTTTAAGCGACAATAAATTCTAAAAAAATTAGAAGTAATGTACATAAAATTAAAGAACAGTATAATTAATACTAAAATATTTCATATGATAGCACAATGTTTCAGAGATGCACACATCAAAAATTCAATTAATACAAAATGTGTAATAAAAATAAAATAAAAACGCTCTCTGTGATAAAATTAACCATTAATAAAAACTACAATACAATACAAACCAAATTAAATTTTAAGAGAAAAATACAAAATTATCAGAGTTTTTTTAATTTTATTAAAAAATATTGTATTAATTGTATTGTACATTTTTCTAATATTAAATTATTGTATGAAAATGATCAATTTTTCAAGAAATATGAATTTCATAACTATTTTATTATTTCATCCGTTAACTAAAACTTCTCCAACAATTTTCAATATTATCATTATTAACAATATTATTATTATCATTAATATTATCAATATTATGTTATTATTCGCAATATATTCGTTACACAATTTATTGGTATAGTCAGCTTATTTGTTTGGGGATTTGCTATTTCAAAATGTTTTCGTACTCTTTAAATATAAAAGTATAGGCCACTATAAAAGAGCATTTTTATACCATGATATACCAACCCTTGTATTGCACAATTATTACTCAATTTCACTATTATTTAACTTCCTTTTTGATATTTACTACAATCCAATGTTCCATGAAATCATTTTAATAATTTTCATGCTGGTTTACGGATGATCTTTTAAGAAAATTGTTCAGACTGACCTTAAGTTTTCCCAGATTTTGAACACATTCTTCAGAAAATAAAAAGGTTTTACCTATCGTCTCGATTTAAATATACACATCTAAAAATACACACATTATGAAAAAGACACCAGCCCTAATGCTTTCGTATATGACACAGATTCTGTCCGACGTGCACACAACTTCTTTGACCTGTCTTACGGGGGACCACTCCCAGGACCTTGTCATTTCCGGTGACACCTCTGGTCTCATCGTTGTCTGGAGGGTGGACAGTGGCGAGGACCTTCTGCGTCTTCAAGCACACGCCGCTTCGGTGACTGCGATGCAAATGACAAGGGACGACCTGTTTCTACTTTCTGGTGAGTCGGCTGAAACTTCATTCTCCTTTGTATTAAAGTTTTAACAATAATTCTACTTTAAAATTTAATCATCAGCGAACTAGATGGTTCTGTGGTTTAATTTAAATATTTCAAGTTTATTTCAAAATATTTTTCAAATTAATTTTTTATTGTATTTTTATCAATAATTAAAATTTGATTAATAGCTAGCTATATATATATTATGTAATTTAACTATTTTTATGATAATGAAGTCGTTTTTATTACAACTATTACATTTGTACAAACTTCTACTTCTCTATCATGGTCATCTTTTTCAAAACTATGATGTCAACATTGAGTCCTAAATCAACCACTCTTTCCTCCCTATACAGGAAGTCTTGACGGCTATGTCAAGATCTGGGGTCTTAAGACGGCATCCTGTCTGTCCAGTTTCCAGGTAGGCGGTGCCATCGTATCGGCAGTAATGGATCCGGATGCTCGTCGTGTGCTCCTTCATGTCAAGGATCTGCGTAGAATTGCTGTTCTCTGTCTCTATAACAGTCCCGTTTCTTCAGTGCCTTCGTCCCCGGTCGTTAGATTTAGTGAGTTGTGGATTCCACTGAATGTTTACAGCACACTGTCGAGTATTTAATTATTAATTTATTCAAAATACAGAAATAATTATTTATATGGAGCTGCAATTCTTTACTGGTTTCTTAAAATTTTTATATATTATGATACACTTTTGTGGCCATGCTCGCTTTACTTGGCTGAATATTTTACAACACTATATATTTAGAATTGTGCTAAGAACTTGATTATGAAATAATATTTTAATAATTAGCAGCAATATTTTAAATCAAAACAGAAATTGAAAAATCAACCTTTAATAAATATTGTTTATATTTAATTATAAATTTATTGATAATTTGTAGATATTCATAAAAGGAAATTATAGTCAATATTATTTTGCTATTCGTAAGTGATGTATTTAACAATAAATTATTACTGTTACTTTTAAG
Organism: Vannuccia rotundouncinata; assembly: GCA_034780395.1. NCBI lineage: Eukaryota > Metazoa > Platyhelminthes > Proseriata > Coelogynoporidae > Vannuccia > Vannuccia rotundouncinata. Next base: position 36,191 of record JAUZNC010017004.1, on the reverse strand, counting down.
TTGATTTTGGTTATATATTAAAACGATATAATTACAATTTTACTAAATTTTATAGCTCTGAATTTTCTGCATTTTCTTTGAGACATAACATGTCAATGTATAAAAATTTATATCAGAAAAACAATTGTTGTTGAATAGTGGATAGATTATAAATTTAGTTATATTAAAATAATCTATATTTATTACTACAAGTAGTAATTAATTAATATATATAATTCTTATAACAACTTTAAAAATGCGTAATAATTTAAATTAAAGATAAAATTATTTCATTTAAGATTTTTGCAATTCGTTACTTTTTAAAAATATTTCACCATTAAAACCTTTCTTCAGAACGCTTCAAAATACGCGGTGGACGGGACGAGCGACGCACCACCTCTGTAGCTATCGAGAAGAACACGAGCAATAGTGGAGCAGCTAGTTCCGGTGGTGGAGCTAACACAGAGCCCGGGGCTAACAACGAGCTCAACGCCATTTCTCTGAAATACGTGAAGCGTCCCACTCTCCCTGGGCCAGTCACGGAAAGTCTTCAGGTGACTTTCGAGCGACAGGACCGCCTACTCATGGAGTCGATCAATAAAACCGCCACTGAGGTCACCCCCATGGAGCAGCCGATTCTCACAGACTCCAACTTTCGTGGCTGTGTTTCTGTCAGCTGCAGTTTACTTTAGCAGAGTCTGGAATTCTGCTATCAATATAATCACATCTTCAAGCACTACATTTCTGCGATCATTCTCTGAAAAAAAGTAGATTTTGAACCTTACTGTTAGATTAAAGGAGTTCCCCAAAAACTATGATCGAGTTTGTTACGACATAACAGACAACTTCTGAACTTGCCTTGTTTTTGTTAAAATATTATTATCAATTATTACACTTAGCTCGTCCACCCATAGGCACCCTTGCATTTCGACTGTTCATTATAGTTAATGTTTATTCTGTTATTTTAACACACTCACAATAACTTTTTTAAAAGATCTTCCATTTTTCCAACGAATTAAGGTTCGAACTTAATTTTAAAATTTACTCAGAATAAGTCAGCATTAGTACAATTCTTCTCCAATAGATTTCCCAATAGATGCAGCCTTGAGAAAATCATAAACTTTCGAAGTAATTTGAAACGAATTATTTTAAAATCCATTTATTATGTGTGTAGAAGTTATATTCATTTGAATTAAAACGTTTTTTATATAACAACAACAAATTACTGACAACATATAAATGACTGGATACTTCAAAGACTTTGAGTATATTTGAATCAATCAGAAATTGGAGATATTATTGTTTAATGTACAATTTCTTTAGGCCAGGCTTATTAGTCCATTATATAGTTAAAAGTTTGTACATAAAATCTTAGGGAGTATATTTAATATTTAACTTGATTTCAATAGATAAGAAGTATATATGTAAATATTTCAGACAATAATCACTTAAAAGGTTTCGTATCATTCACAAAATATTTGATTTTTCGAAACTTATGGAGTGATTTGTATCTGATATGACTTTTTAATTTACTGATCACATACACCATTTTATAATTTGGCTTATTTAGTCATAAGATTTAGGCACAAAAACTATTTCTAAATTATTTGTACATGTAGTAAGATTAACTAAATATATGAGCTTTTCGATTTAAACATTATTTTGAATAATAACTTTGTTTACACCCTTGTTTTGGAGCTAATTGTATTTCCTACATATTCATACTCCAGTATTACATAAATATTGACATTCCTATCCCTGCATTCGTCCTGCACCATGGCCCTCTCAAATAACTTATTAGTCCATAGTTCAATAGTTGAGATTTTGTATGCATAAGCCTTCACCCTATCTGTATAATATATACACTTTATATTATTATCAGATGTTTCTGATGCACGTGACAAACAGTTGTTTATATATCAAGCACCTACTGTTTAAACGATATTTTTATAAACTCTACTGATATGTACATGTGAACATGGATTTTTTTCCCGTTCCCAGGTGAACTGCAATAAGGCTGAATATGGAAGCCGTTTTACAAACTCGGTAGATGATGATTATTTATTTCTTTATGAGATCACATGATTCAGATTAATACACCCCCCCAAGATACACAATTTTATACTCGACGGCAATTCACTCAATTTACCCAGTATTATCAACCAAATTATCATTTTGTTGTAACGTCAGTGATATATGATTATTTTTCTGCAAAGCATGACGTGTTTAAAAATCAAGTAACCCGAATTATGTTATCCAATTGTATTCACAACATGTATGTACCTTTATATGTACTGCAAAGATGTTTTATTGAATTAATTAAAATTTTACATATAAAAAATTGTGTTGATTTTATTGGTTTTAAATTAAATTATACATATTAATACATTTTAATTCATATTTTACGATAATACCTAATTCTATGAGGTATTTTAATTACTGAATTGTTTAGAACTAAATATATATTTTTAATTCTGTATCACAGAACTAAGAATTTTCCACTGTAGGTTTAAAAGTGATTGATGTCACTATAAAAAATCAATATCAACATTACTAAGTTTAAATATATTTTAAATTTATAATAATGATCAAATATATAAGCAAGTGAGAAATTGTTACTTCGAAAGTCATGTTACATAATATAATCGTAATGTTTTATACTTAAAAGGTCAATGGAAAGTCAATAAGTACGCTTAATTATAAAACTAATTTTAAGTCTATGAAAATTATTAGAATGTAAGTTGTTTTGGGATTACATAAATAGCTTTTGTGGAGTCCAATAATACCTACTTGTTGGAAATTTGACTTTATACTTAAAATTGACTTTACAACCTACTACGATTATAGATATAAAATGTTTATTAGTACAATGTAAAAAATTGGGTAAAAGTTTTGAAGATATGATCAAAATATAAGAGCAAATAATTAATTTTTTAAGTATATGTGTGAATTAAGTCAGTATATGAAAAATTCGAAAACAATTTATAAAGACACTGTTTATTGAGTAAATATCAAAAATCAGAATTAATAAAATCATTTTGGAAAGCTGGTTCCTAACAACATCCTAACCTTTAATGATTTTAATGGCAAATAATGTCGGATATTGACGGATTATCAATATAAAGGTACAACTTAGCTACATATATTAGCTTATCAATTGTATAGGATGCTTTTCTGTTCCTATATAGCGAATATATAATGTAGATGAGCTGTTGCTAAAGAAAACCTGGCTTCTGATGGTATTTCGGTCAAAATATGATGTGACCAATGACCGATGATAGGCTATAAGAGTACGATTAGCGTATTTGTAGTGAATCATAATTAAATATATGTTTGAGTTCAGTTTTGTTGACTTGACTATTGTATAAATTCTAAAATTAAATATCTAATCAATTTATTCATATTTATTTTGTATATTCACAAATAATAATTATTTTTTGACTAATTAAAAACGAATGCATTACATAAATTTGATTATGAAACGTTTATATTTAATTTTTCGAATTGACAAAACAACTAACCAAGTTATTAGAAACATGTGTAACAAAAATACACTACTTAACAAAAATATAGTTTTATTGTGGGAGCTTTGTTTAGTAATGGCACACACATATTAAGTAGGTATACCTTAAAGTCTGGAGTGGCAGTGGCACTATTTGGTTAGCCGAGATAAAATTACATCTCGTAATCTAACGTCCATGGAAAAATCAATAATTGTGGTACTATATGCAGTAGCACCGTTTATCCCTCCGATCTTACTTTCTCACCCGGATTACTGTATATCGTCTGTTAACGGTCGCTACTGCTACATGTCATGTGAATAATGTAACTTCTTTACTTTTTATTGCATCTACCGTTTTATGCGTATTTCGTATAGAACACACATGTATATAAGAAAAGCATCCCGTGAATTCAGAGCCAGTTGCAGGTTAAGAGTGTCTCTCGTGTGGGAGACTTCGTATTAAAAGTTGATAACTTTAATGATTTAGATATATTCGAGCTTTGTGTGGTTGCACGACGTCATCCTGAAATGCATTTTCTATTATTTGTTTTAGTTCTACAATTAGCAAAACCTGAAGCCTCTGCTTTGACAAACAAGGACACATTGACCTATTTAGAAACATTTGGTTACGTGGAAAAAGTTGGACCACTTGGTAAAGAACATGACAATTCTTTGGTTATTGATCGACGTGTTCATAAAGGCTTAAAAGCCTTTCAAAAAATGTTCAATCTTGCCCCGACTGGGATTCTCGATGTCAACACAACGCGTCTTATTTTATCTCCCCGATGTGGAAACAAAGATTTCATCGATCCTATTATTCGAATTAAAACCAATCGACGAATTAAGAGATTTTCTGTTGACAAAAAGTCATATTGGAGCAAAAAAGAGATCACTTTCAAAGTAAAATCGTTTCCTAGTAGTGGATTGTCCAAACGTAAGGTTCGTTCAATGTTTCAAAAAGCTTTGAATATGTGGGCTCGAGTTACAAGTCTTAAATTTATAGAAGTACATAATTACTACCAGGACGCAGACATTGTAATCGAATTTGGAAAACGTTCTCACGGCGATTCCATCCCTTTTGACGGTCCAGGTAAGGTGCTGGCTCATGCCTACTTTCCCCATCCCATGGAAATAAACTCTTATTCTCGTTCCGGTGACGCTCACTTTGACGATGATGAACACTGGACGGATGGTTCTCATGGTAAAAACCTTCTTGCAGTAGCTGTTCATGAATTGGGCCACTCACTGGGCATGGGTCATTCTCTAGTTGAAACAGCGATTATGTATCCTTTCTACATATTGCCAGAATCCGGTCGTATCACTCTAGATGCCGATGACATCGAAGGAATACAGTCTGTTTATGGACGACCTGAACCGGGTAAATACATTCCTCCTATTGATGTGCTTCCGGCAGAGTTACCCTCTCCTCCGCCTACACCAACTCCAAAACCGGGACAGAAAAAAGGGCCTACGATCTGCGATACCAGTGTCGACGCGGTCATTATGATTCGCGGATTGGAACTGTATATTTTCAAAGACGAATGGCAGTGGCGTGTGGTCTGGTCGAAAACCATCAGCAACTGGTATTCATACGAACACAGTGATGGTCCTCAGAAATACTCCTACTATTGGCCAATTCTCCCAGACAATCTAGGAGGCATCGATACCGGAATTGAAACTGCCGATGAAAGGTTTTACTATTTTAAAGGTCGTCGTTTTTGGATTCTCAAAAATAACGAAAACTTAGTCAATGGCTTTCCAGAAATTGGACGACCGTTAAAAGATCTTGGACTTCCGAATACTTTAGAAAAGGTTAGTTTTTTCTTATAATCTATTTCTAACAATTATAATTTAAAAGATAGTGTTAAGGGTTTTTGAATTGATATAATTAAATGGATTTTTTGAATTTTCGTATAAATATGTTATTTTTATAATAATTTAGGAAAATAATTTTTTTTAAATATAATTAATTGAATTCTACAATATAAATAAATTAATTTTATTATAAGTAAAGCGAAATATATTTCAATATAAAAATAATGTATCTATTAAATATTATCCTTCGTAAAAAGGCTTCGATTAATTTCATAAAATTGTTGCAAATAATATATTTTAACAATTTCGTTTACTCTCTGTACAGAGCAGTATTAGAATTTGTTAATACCTTTATATCAATGTCAGTAAGTATCTTTTAAAGAATTATTTATCAGAGACGATATTTATATATATACCGGGTGATTCATAATTCCTGATACGAAAATATAGATAATATAGGTATGGATGCTACATTTTAGAAATGTAACATGCATTACACTACGAAATGCCCCCAACAATTTACTTAAATAAACATAGATTTTATGTAAAAAGATATCAATACAAAATATTGATAGGTAAATCATAGACATTACACTATAATTACCAGGGACCGCGCGGCGATATTTAGCTGGGGGGCGAGACTAAAAAAGGGCACTTTAACCTCCCATCGTTTGTTTTACTTATATTAAACATTTTCAAACATGTTATGTTAACGTTCTAAAAAATCTCTTCATAAACAGCTATCGGATACCAAACAGAAAATATACAAAGTTAAAACTGTTAACTTATTTATTTAAAAAAAATAATCATAAATCATGTGTTCTGTTTATATAAGTAAAATGATTATTAATACGACGTAATGAAGTAAACATGGAGTAAAAATAGCAAATAGTCTTTACTTAAATTAATTTAAAAAGTAATTTTTAAATTAATAACAATAATTGTATTTAACTTTTATATATTGTCTGTAATCCTTTTTATTACTATTTATTTATGAATACGACGTAATTGTCACTTTTTACTCTTATAATTAATTAGTGTATATAATTAAAATTCATGAATAACGCCCATGAATTTGGTAATGATTATATAATTATATTAAATTTTCCTCTTATTACTATTGAATTTTGATTTATTTCACATTCTAGATAATTAATAATTATATAGATCAAAGTTCGATTCTTTATAATCAGTTTTACACGTGTGGCAGGCTTACTTCTTACAAATACTTAATTAGTGTTTGAAAAAGAAGTCAATTATTTTGATATAATTTCATATTTGTGTTGCACAAACAAAATCAGCTTTGTATTAGCAATGAATGTTTTTAAAATATAAAATTAATAGAAGAAAATTTAAATTATGTGTATCAAATATTTTCTATCTATATACTTCTCATTAATTTGCTAAAATTGTAGAAATCCAATTCCAATTTCATTATAGTTATAATTTAGTACTACGTATATAATATACATTTTTTGTTTATCACCTTTTATTTATTTATAAAGTGCCTTTGTTTACTTTATAAAAATTAATGTCCCTTTTTATCTGTAGCCCTACATCTGATACACTCAATTACTATTTTAAATATATTATGTAAAGTCATTTTTATGCATATTGATTAACATTAAAATATAAAGTTCAACTACTAACTCTCATCTAACTATTGTCAAGATTCGATGTGAAATCTAATATACAACTAACACAATAAAAACCAAATGAAATGATCATGCATATATATGTATATGAAACGTTTGCAAAAATATGTATATGTACATTTTTCGTATTGCAATATTGTGTAAGCCCACAATTCTACTCATCCTAAACACATCATAATATATTTAAATATTATAAACAAATTAATCTATCAAGTATCAAGATATCCAACTCTTGCTTATATATCATGGTATATCTACTATCTGCTTGTGTAATGGATAACCTGTTTCCAATGTGTAACGTTCCATAGTAGATATCTCTTTATATCGGGGTATATATATGACGTGCTGTGATATTACCATAGTACTAATATTGCACATACAAGAAATTATAATTGTGTCGCGTGGATTCAAAGCAAATGCTGCGATTCATGTGAAGGACATGATTTCACACGGTAAATTAACTTTAAAATGAGGTATTTTTTCGAACTGTGATTTTTGTTATAGAAGACATTTGTAAAATGATTTTTTTCTTATTTTTTACGATTCTACAAGTAACAACTCCTGAATGTTATACCTTAACAAACAAGGACACCTTGACCTATTTAGAAACATTTGGTTACGTGGAAAAAGTTGAACCACTTGGTAAAGAACATGACAATTCTTTGGTTATTGATCGTCGTGTTCATAAAGGCTTGAAAGCCTTTCAAAAAATGTTCAATCTTGCCCCGACTGGGATTCTTGATGTCAACACAACGCGTCTTATTTTAACTCCCCGATGTGGCAACAAAGATTTTGTCTATCCGATTATTCAATTTAAAACAAATCGCCGAATTAAGAGATTTTCTGCCGATTCACACTGGGGAAAGAAGAATATAACCTTCAAAGTAAAATCGTTTCCTAGTAGTGGATTGTCCAAACGTAAGGTTCGCTTAATTTTTAAAAAAGCTTTTAACATGTGGGCTCGAGTTACTAGTCTTAACTTTAATGAAGTACATAATTACTACCAGGACGCAGACATTGTAATCGAATTTGGAAAACGTTCTCACGGCGATTCCATCCCTTTTGACGGTCCAGGTAAGGTGCTGGCTCATGCCTACTTTCCCCATCCCATGGAAATAAACTCTTATTCTCGTTCCGGTGACGCTCACTTTGACGATGATGAACACTGGACGGATGGTTCTCATGGTAAAAACCTTCTTGCAGTAGCTGTTCATGAATTGGGCCACTCACTGGGCATGGGTCATTCTCTAGTTGAAACAGCGATTATGTATCCTTTCTACATATTGCCAGAATCCGGTCGTATCACTCTAGATGCCGATGACATCGAAGGAATACAGTCTGTTTATGGACGACCTGAACCGGGTAAATACATTCCTCCCATTGATGTGCTTCCTCCAGAGTTACCCTCTCCTCCACCACAACCAACTCCAACACTCACACTGAGGAAAAACCCTGCTATTTGTAATACCAGTGTCGACGCGGTCATTATGATTCGCGGATTGGAACTGTATGTTTTCAAAAACGAATGGCAATGGCGTGTACGGTGGTCTAAGACAGTTAACAATTGGCATTCATATAAGCTCATGATTGGTCCAAAGAAATATTGGCGATATTGGCCAATTCTTCCTCACAATTTGGGAGGCATCGATTCTGGAATTGAAACATCTAATGAAAGGTTCTACTTTTTTAAAGGTAATCGTTATTGGAATCTAACTACAAATGAAAAATTTGTTGACGACTTTCCTGAAGATGGACGACTATTAACTGATATAGGACTTCCAGAACATTTAGAAAAGGTTTGTTTGGTTAATTCTTACCACAAATCGGTGTCATAACTATATTTTAGTTTATTAATTATATAATTTTTTAAAGTCAGTTCACAAATTTTGACTAATCATTGGGTAAATTCCATTATTCTTGTCAATATTCCTATGGTATGCAAATATGCGAATGTTCAAACCCTGTGTCATAATATTGGTTGAAAACGTAGTCTTTAAAAAATATTTGAATTATGGCATAATCGTTCATCGGCATTTTAAAATATTTCTTAGATTGCATTCTAGAAGTCGAAAATATATTGAATTAAAATTATTTGTTATCAATAAGTTATCAAATTTTAATATATATCTACTTTATTAAAATATCAATGTTTTGGGTCCACGTTGGACTTCTAGTGATCGATCTACTTGTATAATGATAATAACTGTAACATTAATATCTTTTCTAAATGCAATTTTTCTTGTTTTGGAAAATTTTTCATAATAAAAGTAATTATTAAAGATTCAAATTTATCTTTCAATTAGAGCAATAATGAACCGAAACAGTTGTTTTAAAACACATTTCAATTAAATTATTTACATAGACTTTATGTAAAAGTTATTTCCATATTTCCATATTTCCTGTAATTTTCTTTATTGTCATTAAATGAGCTTTGAAATACGAAAAGAGATAAAGAGATATATGAGAAGTTGTGAGTGTAAGTTTGTTTTTCAAATAATGTTTTCTGTAAAAAAAACGGGGGTTAATAGAAGATTTAATAATAATGTATTTTTCTATAAATAAATATATTTTCGATTAACAGGGGTGTTTTTGCAATACAAGTTTCGTTTATATTACACATTATGGATGGTTAAAATTATTTGAAACATATGGCCTTTATAAAAAGGTATAATTATAATATCATATTATTTTTTGGTAAAAATGAAACTAATATTTTTTAACAGGTATTTAAAAAAATAATAATGAGACTGAGGTGTTTTTTTATAGTTTATTAATACGTTACAAATTATCATTATTCTAAATTAAATAGCAACCAACATTCTTAATATCAGTTATGTGCTTTATAATTTGACATATTAATATAAAAACGAATTTTACAAAACTTGAAAGATAAAATTATAATGAAATCAATAAACAGTTTTTGATGAAAACGCGCGAACAAAGAAAAAATTGAAATGAATTAATTATATTCATAATTTTTTTTTCGTAGTTTCTTTTGAAAAGTAAATCAAAGAAAACATAAAAATGCATAATTTTAATTCATATATTTGTGTAATTTTTTTATAAAGAAATATATAGATACTACATATCGTTAAATCTTTTTGTATAGTTAAATTTGAGATTGTACTTTAAAAATATATAACAACAATTTTGTGTTGATATTTTGTGATTAATATAGTTGTAAATAGTATCACGTCCGATCATATAAGATGGTCATGATGAAGACCAGATGTTGTGAAAGGATTCATATCTTCATCTAGGAACGATACGTACAGATCGGAATCATTAGAAATTTTTCTAGATAGTTCCTGACAACATGATATATCATATATTTTAATAAAATATAACTTTTTTTCCGATCAACACTATATTACTCCTTCTCTCAATTTCAGATCGACACGATCTTTATATGGGGACAAAATAACGCAATTTACATTTTTGCCGGGAAGAATTACTGGAAGTTTGATGAGAAGTGGGGTAACTATGGTCGTGTACTGCCTTCACCGCGATATCCACGTCCTATTTCGAGGGTTTGGCACGGACTTCCAGACCACATTGATGCTGCGTATACCGGCCTTGATGGTGAGTAAAAATACAGTGAGATATTTGGATGTCTCATCATGACGAATACAAATTGTCTCTAAATGATTTTAAATGATTTTAAAACTTCATAACACAATTTCACAAAGTCACGATTATTCCGGCATTCAAAACATAATTTCGAATTAAATTTTTCATTTTATCTAATTTAAAAAATGTATTCTCTGTTTCGCAGTTAGGCTTCCAGCACTACAAGAAAATATTTCTTTTAATTAAATAAATGTTATTCTTTAAACTAAGAAGACAATTTAGAAATTATCACCTTAGGCGACGTTAAAATACTGACTTATTATTGAAGTGTAGTGAAATAGTAACAATTCAAAAGAATCTTATTTTTTAAGATCTTTTGGAATAAAATTTCAAGATGATTATTTATTTATTAATTGTTAATGAACACACCCAAACAAAATAAATTTCTATTAAATTATATTTATATAGTTCTGTCTGAAATTGTTTTATAAAATGTAAAAAGATTAATTTAAAATTCAAAAGAAAATTTGTCTGACATATAAAGCTGTAATTATTATCATTTCATATTAAAGAATTATTTATAAAGAATTTAAAAAAACAATTCAACTATCTTCCTGAAAAACGCTGAAACAAAAATTCGGAAAATTAAAAATTCTGTAAGAAAATAAAAATATTTTAAATGAATTTATTTTCTTAAATTGTTTAATTCGACTGCGTATAGGTATAAAACAATTTAACTGAACATCTATTTCATATATTTCCTTTTCCAAAAGATTGTTTAACAATTTTAGTATTGTAAAAAAAGTCAAAACTGTATTAAAAGGAGTAAATAAATTAGGGTTAATTATTGAGACACAAATCTTAATATTAAACAATCATAAATAATTGTTGAACGATCGGTCCCATCACTTTTTTGAAAAATAAATTCGGAAAATTCTGATATCTACCAATATTTAAAAATTCTGAATTCTGTCACACTACATCTAATTATGAAAGGGAGTAGAAACCGAGTCTATAAGTGCGCCGTAATTGTCGCAATTTTTGCATTAGGATTCAGGGCGTGCCAAATATGTGTCTCATGGCAATCATTAAAGAAATCGTCGTCCACTCGGTGACGCTGATGTTTGATTAGAAGGACAACTAGGATCCGACTAGTACAATGACAACATCATATTGAAGAATATATATTAAGGTCATGCAATTGCATTTTTAGTGAATCTACACAAAAATCAGTGTTAATATGTCTAGGCTTCATATATTATTTCATATGTTTCAAATGACAATGATTTCGTTAAATGAAAGGTCAATGTTAAAGATAACGGTTTTTAGTAAAGGTCAGTCATTTTTAAGGTCACCCTAAAAAACGGAAATTGTTTTTATTCCATCATCTGTACAGTTGACAAAATTAACAAGTTGTTTATTTATTTTTCGTTATTAATAATAGCCTTGTCTTGCCCAAATGTTAGACTTTTATTATTAAATTAGATATCAATTATATACCAATTTCAAAGAAGTAATACAGGCTAAATACAATCTCTCCACATACCTGTATAATATCTATAGTGCATAAATTTAAGACACACGATCGTTACAAAAAGGATTTTAAAACATTTAATGTCATCTTTGTTTTTCATCAATCAAGCTATACTTGTAGTCGTTAATTTTCAAGAATATATTATTAATATAGTTTTCAGAAGAAGGCTGTTTTAACTTATATTAATTATTTTTAATTAATTTTAATATTAATTATATATTTCTACAAAATCGAGTTTTTACCGTTGTACAATGAAAGTGTGAAGATATCCAATGATATGCAATTACCATGAGCTACTAATTTTCCATCTATATAATATATCTAGCATTTTGTTTATAAACTTATTTTTTTTACAACTTAATATACTTGAAGTGTTTTTTTGAGGGTTCATAAAAATATCCTCTTATATCGATAAATATTTCTCGAGTAGGCAACAAATAACCATTTATACCCAACATTTACTTTAAACATATTTCAGTAAACTATTGTTATTGCAGCTCAACTGAGTTACAAATCATTTAAATATTGATTGATATAATATTTATAAAAATAAATATTTCCCATCGATTGATTACGCCTATCGAGGTGAAGTTAATTAGACTAAAAACTATTTTTTATTACTTATACTAATTTCAGGTGACACTTACTTCTTCAAAGGAAAAGAATATTACTCCTTCAATAACTATCAAATGAAAGTTCGTCCTGGTTACCCAAAACCAGCCCGTCTGTCTTGGTTGGGTTGCAAACTTGGGGATGATTTGAAAGTTTCCTCCAAAAAGAGCAAAATCTCGATCTATCCCCAGAAACTGGAAGCACAACCAATTCAGGACGTTGAAGGAGCTCCTAATGGAAGCCAGTTCTTAATCTTTCCTCTAGCAAACAGTGTCGTTATTATATTTGTTGTTGCCTTTTATAATGTAAAAATGATTTGAATAAATATCATGTTGTTACTGTACTTAAGGAAAACAATATTTTCTATCGATTTATTGATTAGCTTGTTTCATTTGGGTCTATTTAATGACCTTCAACTTTTTATTCTTGAGCTAACCTTACATATTTGGAATAACATTTAATAAAAGTATATCTTTATAATTCTATTTAAAAAGTCAATCACATTCTTTACCGAAATGTAATTTTAAAGATTCATATTTTTTTATGTATAAATTATCTTTACAATTTTATTATTTTAATCTGTGAATTTTGAAAGATAAATATGTTAATTATAGAAATAATTGTATCATAATTATATTCAATAGTTTCAATGGGTTTATCTTTCCTTAAATTTAAGTTTTGAATGCGATGTGCTATTATAAGCAGTTATTATTAGTTTTGTTACCATTACATTTCTAAAATTCTATAATTTCTTTTTACATAGGAAAAAAGATTGTTAAAACTAATCTTATTAAACAATTGCACTATTATCATTGATGTGTTTGAAGTATTCATTGAAGTAATCATATAATTATTCAATTTACCAAACAATTGAAATCATTTCAAATTTAATAGCTTTTCCATTTAAATGCAATTATATAAATCATAATGGAAAACAAAAAGTGCCCTTCAGAACAATCCATCTATCAATTAATTAATTAATTGAAAATCCTCCAATAAAAAATAATTGCTATTATTTAAAAAAACAAAGAAAAGAAATCTTTTATAGACAAAAATTATGTAATTGCGTGCAATGTATTAAAATTTGTATTTTAGTTAAGTTACTTTTTTAACTAAGAATAATGTGAAACATTAATTTTTATTAAAGTAAATAAATATAGATATTTTTTCTTATTTTCCAAATTGTTTCTTCTAGCAATTTTTGTATTACCTTAAAAATGTAATCTTTGAATACTATAAAGGCCATATTTTAATTGTTTAACATACCTTCAATTAAAATTTAACTGTTTTATTTAAACCAGTTTTCTTCGTATATTTATATAATGTAAAATTTATGGAAGGAACAATTTGGAACGATATACAACAAAATGTTAAAATTAACTTTAAAAATATATAATTAAAATATGTCAGGAAAATCTTGAATGTATTTTAAAAATCAAAATAAAGTAGATAATTTTTTCATTAAAATGTTTTGAAACTGAGAACGTGTTTCTTTGTGTTTGTGTGGATTTCTTCTTAAAGTTTGCTCCGAAAAAGCTAGAATTCTGTAAAAGCTGTTATTTGCGAATGCACCACTAATTGTAGGAGTAATAAACCATACGAGTACAATGTTATTATCGATACACGATATAGCCGTATCGTATTTGCTCTAGTGATTTCATCATCTTTGATCGACAATGCAGTAATTTTTAACCTTTCAGTTTTACCGACTTTACTAAAAATACCTAATTTTGGACAAATATTATAGAAATTCAATGTTATATGTAAAGAAATTCAAAATATGTATAATATTGAAAATTTAATAACAAGAGAATTAGCACGAAATTTTCAGTACGTAAACAGTTTAAAGAAATAAGTTCAGTCAATAAATATCTGTTTCAATAACATGCACAAAACATGGTATATATTAATAATAAAACTAATTTTCACCATAATTTATTTTTAACGTATTATTATGTAGATAAGATATAATCAAAAATGTCACTATTTACTATTTACTAATGAATGTATAAATATTTTCATTAACTTAAATTTTACTTAATTTTCTGAAATCATTTTTACAAAGAATAATTTATTTGTTACGATCTCTTTAAGAGTGTAAATAATTTAAATTAAGTAATCGGTAAGAAATTGTTTGAAGTAAGTTCTATACGGTTAAACTTTTCTAAAATACTATAAATATTGTAATTCGAGATAGTTGACTATAATATGAAGTTCCTTTTTAATAAATTTTTAATAGTATTGCATATAATAAATGAAAATTATGGACAGCAACGTTAAATCTCCCGATTACAAAAATTTTACTCTTTCAAAGGAAATATATATCCACATCAAACAATTTATTGTTTAATATTAAATATTATAACCTAAGTATAATATTACTTGGCATTCAACTTTTATGATTTCGTTATGCCGCTTATTCTGTGTATAAAATCAACAACATTATTTATTGTATACTAGACAATAAAAAGAATACTTTGTGCATTAAATTATGTTAACATTTTCTAAAAATATCCATCCTAGTCATACAATTATTTTACCTTTAGATAAAAATAATTTTTTAAAGATTAAATCTCATACAATTGTATATCTCAAGCAACGATTTGCAATGTTTTAATAGGTATTAAATTAAAAATATTACTAGTCAGAAAGATTAAATTATATTGATACTAGAAACTAGCAATCACCAATCGAAAAAACAATAAAGTTTGGCCGAAACTGTCAATCGTTTTCTAATTAAAATAAATACATAATCAATTCATTGAAACGATAATGAACTAAAAAATACATCATGTTATTTAAATAAAGGCCATATCGATTATTAACAAATAATCCAAATTTAAAACTAAGTTTTTTTAAAGCCTATCATTCAAGCTTCGAAAACCAGGTTTGAAACAAACTTTTTAATTTCTTTATTACGGATATATATTTTTATTACAGTTATGAAAGTTATGAATTTTTTGGTAAAATAGATTTTCGCCAGGAAGCACATTATTTTTCTATTTCTGAATCAACCTTCTTGCTAGAATTTACTGATAAAATTCTTGATTTTTAATATTTTAGAAGTGGCTGTTTTAATGCTTTTGTTTTACAATGGTTCTGTATTATTTAAGAACCAAACTTGCATTATCTATCATGGAGGGATGTGTCAGAAAGGTATACTTAATAAATTTGTAAAATAATTTTATCCTTTATATTTTTAAAACTTACAGCATCTATTTGTTAAATTTCTGGATAAACTTTAATTTTTGGGAGAAAACATTTTGTAACATAAAAATAAAACTTATTTATTGTAATATATATTTATTTATTTTGACATTAAACAATTATATGTGTAATTAACAAAATAATACAAAATTTAAACACAAAGTGAAATATAGAGTTGCAAATGATGTATGCAAATGAGTTCTGAATTCAAAACAAAGATATGAGTTATTTTAAAAAGCGTCTCTCTTGTTAAAAACAGGAAATACCGAAATTTTAATGAAATAAATTACAATATCTATAAACATTTGCGTGAATTGATCATCCGAATTCATCGGGAAATTATAATATCACTATATGAATTAGATAATTTTGATTATTTGAATGCTGGTAGAAACATTTTATCTATATAGATCCATTAATATCGTTAATATATATGTTTATATCAATATTAATTACGATATTAATTACGATATTAATTACGATATCAATGACTACCTAGATCAGACATTTATCTTGATAATCACATTATATCTTTGAAATGAAACATTTAATGTGTGAGGTTTAATCATAGACATTTTATATCTATACTTTAAACTAGATCTATAGTGTAATGTCTATGGGTTTAATACATTTTCAATAAATTGAATGGTAAGTGTATATTAAACGTACAAAAATTACAATATGCAAAAACAATACATATTCAAAAGTTTTAACTAACGATAAAATAATTGATTATAGATATCATTTCATCATATATCATTATACATATCATATACTTCAAATACATAAAACAATTGAATAACAATAACAGATCTCTATCCGAGAAAGTTTAATTTAAGACAGTTAACAAGTCACAAAATTAATCTAGAGTATATTATTTGTAAGGTTATAGTAGCTACCAACAATCAATAATGTCAAGGACACAATTTGTATAATTGTATGTAGGCCTACGACAAGTAAACATACCGAGTTCAATATAAACAATATTAGATCAATTTTTTATGTAATAATAATAATTAATAAATAAATTGGTTTTGAGATTTTAAATTAGGCTTTGGGATAAATAGTATAGAATATACAATGTCATAATATGGGTTCATACTATATTAGGGTACAAAAGTGATTTTAAGAGCATTGTAAAATGTTAATACAATACTTTTGTATTCTTATATATATCGATTAAAAAATTTAAGATATTCGTTTTATGTTCTGAAATTTCTAATTTTAATATGAAAAGGATGTTTCATTTCAATATCTCATATATGCATGAACATAAAAGAACAATTTTAAAGTACATATTATGTAAAGAAAATGTTTGATCCACCATTAAATATAACTATGGGTAGATATGTAATATGGAGGTGTGTTTCAGAGAGGCTCATAATGAAACTATCCAATACAATACAAAATGTAAATAAAATAAAAACGCTCTCTAGTAAACCTAACCGCTACTAAAAACATCGATACAAACCAATTAATTAAATTTTAAACGAAAATCACTAGCGAATCAAAAGTTTCGACTTTATGACTTCTTCTGTGATTAAAAAAGAAAACTAACTAGTAATTAGTTTTCTCTTTTAAAATGAAATTCTCACGGAAGGAAACGTAAAAATTGAAAGTATGATCCATTAGTAATTTTCTTTCAAAATACATATTTTTTTGGTTTGGATTAATTTTAATAGCATAACATATTCATGATATTGGGCTATGAGCTTTCTTTGATGATAGTCGAAAGATACCCGACGCGGATTAATCTCGTCACGAAAAATTATAGTCTAAGAAGGTAAGATATAATCGATAAAGCAAGTAGTATAAGTCATATTATACCGAACACTTAAAATAAAAACATCTTAACTTAAAACAACGAATATTTCAAAACACACAATATATAAATAGACGCTATACGTATCCCTCTGTGTCTTACATATTATGTTCCCATAGTGTTTAAAGTGTATTGATTTCTTGTTAGTACTTTTAGTATATTTTTTTCGAAAGTACATGAGGTTTATTCATTTAAAATGATCTTTGTGGGTATCTGGGTATTTTAAATACAATAGTATTTTTATTTAATAATAGTAACGTATCAATTTTTCTATTTAAACACATAAATACTATATAAAAAACATTTACAACTATTTTGTCATATCATTACCTATAGCATTTCCTTTTATTGAATTGTACCAGTTGAATTTCCTTCGAAAGCAGCATTTGAAAACTCTACCTTTGGAAGATTTTTCAGTGTTTTCACTTGTTGCATTGTCGCGTTGTCTGAAGTCGAATATTTATCTACTTCAAAACATCTTTCAAGATGAAGTATTTTGATAAACGCATTGTGAAACTGTCGAATACGGAATGCGTAAATCACAGGATTTACAACTGAATTGAAAACCTGAATAGTAAAAATAACAAAAAAATGCATAATTATTTATTAATATTATTTTCCAATATTACATGCATACATATAATATAAAATGTAAAGATTTACCTGCAAAAGATTACTGACAAACGAAAATACATGCATTGCTGTACTGTTTGCAACGTAAAGAGACATAGTCCACCATATCGCATTTGGAACGTATCCAATAATAAGGAAAAAAATAATCACACTCAAGGTGCCGATCAGTTTGACATCGCTTCGAGAAATTCCGGTTACCCCAATGGCTGTGGTTCCATCCCCCATTCCTCTAGTCTTTGTGCCTATCAGTTTGAGGCTTTTAAGAGTGTGAATAATCTTCATGTATAGCAGCCCAATAATGAAAATGGGTGTTATATAAAATAAATAAATTGTGATACATACATAGATCTTATTTGACAAGAGATCCATCTTAAAAAAAAACCAGATAACTGGCAAACCACACCAGATTATCGAAATTATCCAGGCCAATGCTATAAGAATGCGGACACGTTTAGTGGTCAGAATCTGTTTCCGCTTCATTGGCCAAATAATGGCGACAAATCGTTCAAATGTTGTAAGCAAGACATGTAGTACTGTCGCCACAGAAAAAAGATTCGGAATACACCAGAGAATCGTGGACAATGACAAATTGGGTACCATGTACAGGTAGATCATAACTGGCCCAGAAACTAGGCCAACAAATACATCGGTGATTGCCAGAGCTCCCAAGAGTAGATTGGATGTGGTCCGTAGCGACCTTACCTTGATTAATGCAACTATTACCATGAGATTACCCAAAGCAATGCAAGGAAGTTGGGGTATCATAATGTAGACGAATATTCGATCCATTATGTTCATTGTGTTTGCTGTTGAATTCATGATTCGGGATTTATATTTGGTCAAGAGGAGTTATATTTGATTAATTATACAGTCAAATGATAACCTGATCATGCTTATCTTTCTTTATATGTATATGCCGCGAAAACCCGGATATACAAATGTTAAGATGTATACTTATATTGTACATCCTTTATAGCGATGACAAAATTATGCAACAACAAATTAATGAGCCAATAATGAATGAGCCAAAAAAAGAAGGCCATTTGTAATTTAGTCTGTACATGTGATAGGTTAGCTGAATTGCATTATATTGCTATTATATACCCAAATCATTGGCCTGTTGTGTGAAGTTTAAAGTGTTCTTCTGTTTGGAAAGATAAGATAAGCTAAGTAAAATCGGTTAAAAGGTTCCAAATTCGCTCAGAACATCTGTCAACTGTATGTTAATGGAATTTGTCGATTCATATTTGCTCTTCGAGTAAAACAATGAGAAATCTTATTCTTTTATTAACATATTTTTTAAAAATTTGTATAGCTTCAATGCAATTTTATCCTTACTATTTCGGAATTTTTGGTCTCTTCTCGACATAGAAATGATAAAATCATATAGATATTACAAAAGGACAGGTTAATTGATTAACCCGTTTAATATTTTTTATATAAAAATAATTATTTTATTATATAAATTATATAAATCTAGTTAAACATTTAACATACGATAGTCATTGAGTACACTAATTTTTACAATTACAGCTAATAACTACACTATAACCTTTGTTTAGGCAATTCAAAGAGTTCTATAGTGTTGTTTATTTTCATAGATCTACAAATATTCATGTAAATTAAAAATATCCGAAGGTTGTTCAATTTTGTTGAAATTTCTACAGTTTTCATCATAAACTTCTACAGTTTTAATCATAAACTTCTACAGTTTTTATCATAAATTTCTACAGTTTTCATCATAAACTTCTACAGTTTTCATCATAAACGTCTACAATGCCAAAAATAGTCTGTTTTAGTTGCTAACACTATTATAACCTAAATAAAACGCATTAATTTGGATTTATTTATGTTTTTGTAAATTTGCACATTTATATATTTTAATAATTTTTTTTCCTATATTATAATTTTTTAATCATTAATTCTCGTTAAACAGTTACATACTTTAAAGCCATGTTGCGAAAATATACCATGGTTTATAATGATTTAGATTTAATATTTAATTTAATTTAATCTTTTTAATTTATGAAAAAAATTTGTTGAAATCTATTTACTATAAAAATAGTTATCGTGGGGTTGCGGTCCCCAAAACGTCATTTCTATATAAATATTTCTAATAAAGACAATAATCATTACACTTTTGATTGTTTGATAGGTCTTAGACATAGAAATTGATTTAACTTATTTCGCGACCCTATTTCGTAAGGCAAAATTAAAACAAAGTCTATTTCTATGATTTGAGATAATTTAAATAAATACGATAATATTTTAGTTACTCCAAAGAAATATTTTTACAAAGGTGAGTATAACTTATGGATTCATGGTAAAAAGTCGTAAATAATAAAAAGACGTCTTAAAAAGTCATAATTTAATAAAAGTCGAAAACAAAAAGTCGTCAACATAAATTAGGATTTTTTTAGTATTATCTTCATCAAAAAAATCATTATCACTAAATGTAACTAAATAATTGTACAATTATATTATTGAAACAAATTTTAAATGTCAAATCGAATTCAAATCTAAATGTAATCAAACAACTGTGTTGTTTTAGCAACAACACACATGTAGTAGTAAAAGTTTCTACCGTTTTTACCGTTTTGAATCCAATGAATACGATTGTTTATAGATGACTATTTTAAGTTTTGCCTTGATTATGGACGACATTTTATTTACAAATTTATTTAAACGACTATTTCATGGATGACTATTTCATTTAGATGACTAAATTAAAGACGACAATTTTTATTTACGACTTGATTATGGA
>JAUZNC010016993.1:0-26844 GCA_034780395.1 Vannuccia rotundouncinata | reverse complement strand
ATATGTAGTACTCAAATCAATTTTTTTGATATTTACATAAAATTGTACTGCCATAAATATGGATACTTTATAAATTTTTAAAATCTTTATAGCAGATAGGCGCCTCCATTTTTTATGGAAGGTGCCCAGCTCTCTCTTGAAAAACATGGTGCGACAAATGTCGCATGGGCTGGCCCGGCCCTGCAGATATATCTGAAAACAGACCAACTGCACCAAGAAATTCTAGAATTTGATGCATTTGTTCATTATGATCAAACACCTCTTCCCAAACCATAGCATCAGCAGATGAAGAGAAAGTACCTGAACTAACATCACTACTAGATTTCCTATCAGAGTTAGAATAAAACTATAAGTCTACAAAATACCAAAATAATATCAAGAGTAATAGAATATATAATACACTATAGAATTAAGAATAACTAAGTATGTAAATACAATAAAAATACAAGAATAAACAGAAAAATACAATGAAATACAGTAAATTAGAGAATACAAAGTATACTATAAGAACAAATATAAGATGAAATCCAATAAATTCTACCAAAAACTAACAACATGAAATCAAGATAACAAGCACAGACAGTCAGTCACAATTACCCAAATCTATGAAAAATATTAAGATTTGCTGTATAAATATGTGGCTTTTCATTTGGCTGCAATGCAATTGTATTGTATTTGTTTTCAACCAATCAGAACTGAGTATTCTTAAACATCGATTTATTTCTCCCATGCAATGGGAAGTGGTTGAAAATTTTGTTACACTCAGCACCATGTTAGTTAAACATATTCTCATTGATTAAGCTAGAATTTATTTTTAGAATTCCATAAAACTAGTATAATTGTCATGGCAAAACAGTCTTGCCACCCACAGTGGAGTGAACATTTTCTCATGGCAAGACTGTCTTGCCACCTGGGTACAAATGGTTAAACAAGCATGCAATTTTTTCAGAAATCCATAATTTTTCAAGCTCCATGGATCATTTTTGTAAATCATAAAAGGCCAGGCAATAAAAGTATTCACATAAAATTTATCTTATTATATATTTACCCATTTTAAATAAATTTTGTTATCACATTGTTGTTTTTTAAATTGATAATTTCCCCAATTAAAAACATTTGACTAAAATAGGTTAAATTTTCAGTATATATTTGCACATAAGTATTACAATAAATATTATTTTTAGGTCTAAATACATTCTAAACTCTATATTCATATATATATATATATATATATATTTACAGCTTATATTCACTTCAGGAAATATTAATATATGTATTTTAATTATGAATTAAATCTATTTAAAGCTCCAAAACATAATTGTCCCTTCATGGTGAATATAGCTTGCTCAATTCACTCAATCAATTTTCAAATAACATTCCTGGTTATTATTATCATAAGTTTTAGCTTTTCACTTATACTAATATAAATTATAGAGATGCAAATAAGATCTGAAATCCACTAGCCCATTAGTTTAGTGGATTTCAAACTCTACTTGCCAACCAAAAAACTGACTATCCTGCTTCTCACTAAATTATCTAAACCCACATTTTTTAAACAAAAATAAAATGGGAGTTCCAATTCATCTTAATCATTTTTATTGTGGAGAAACCTCTCTTACATTGAGCAGTTGAAAATAATTAACCAATGAGAACATAATAAGGATACTAACTAACGCATTTAAATTTATATAGCTGTTTGAGAGGTAACTTTACTGTACCATAAGACCGTAAAGCAATGGTTAATATATAAGGATAAGTTTTTGATTGTTATTCAATTTGTTATTCAATACCCGACCATTATCAAAATTGTATCAATGTGTCTTGTGATCATTTTAAGCCCTTGTCAACTTAATTGAACTTTACAGAGTTGCTAATTAAACTTTATTGTTTGTAAATAAATAGTTATACATATAATGCAATTTTTAAAAAATTTCATTATCTACGACTGGGGATACAGACTTATGGGCCACCCTGTATATATTTAAAGAAATATAAATGTTAAGTTAAGTTTCTATACATTTGCCATACCTTCTAAACAGTGATTCTTAACTGTTTTAAACCCATGTTTAAATTCACAATAATAATGTGAATAAGTTAAGGTCACATAAGTAAGCTCACATCAAATTTAAAAAAAATATATTTTCATAACACAAGGCTAAATTATTTTCTTAATATTATTTTAATCATAAAATCAAAACAAATAATTACATAGTATTTTTAACTTTTTTGAACTAGTACTTATATTTTCATAAGATAACTATTATACTAAAAGCTTAGTTTTTGTTACATATTACACAATTATATGTATTCTCCTTACCTTAAAATTGTAAAAAAATATCCATTTTCAATTTTAAACAGTGCAGCAAAACATTTTAATGTTATCAGGTTAAGTGAAATTTTTTTCTAGACAAAATTAATTAGATAGTAAGCAAACTCTAGTAAATTGGTTTATGGCAACACAGTCTTCTTTATTCATAAATGTACTAAATGCTGTTTATTAAGATCATATTCAACAAATAATTGAATTGTAACATTTGATTTTCCTTAGATGACAGGTATGGAGTCCGAAAATTTTGTTCACTTATTGGACAATGGCCTTTTGGATTTGAACACATCTGGGTGAGCTTGTTGGATCTACTAGATAAAGTTTTTTCATATAAATCTGATGTGATAACATCCTCCTTTTTAGAAGGGAAGTGACAGACCCTCTCATCACTTCTTTGATTGATGATGTGCCCACTCTTCTGGCTCCTGTCTCACTTGGATTGTCAGCTGCTCAGCAGGTGGATATATTTATTAGTGCCCATAATGTAGCCAACACCATCATCTACCATCCCGACAACATGCCATCTGAACAACAACATCCCGTCTTAAGGAAAGGCAGAACACGAGGTCGTACTTTGGATCTAGAAGACTGTACACAACTTGGGCTGGCTCCGAATATATCTAACACCAGTGCTGGCGAATCTATACCATGTCGAGTGCTGACATCTAGAAGATCTGACTCTAGTGATATCTCGGCCAGCTCCTTCCACACTGCCCAGGTTTGTTTAATTGTGATGTGTATTGTTTTCAATTAATTATTTTGAGAGCTAACCTTTCAAAATGGAATTTAGTGCTTACTGAGGCATTTATTGAAAGAAAAATACATTACAAAAGATACATATGCTTAAAGTTGAACCATTTTCGGGGTAATACTTATAATTATTTGAGGTTTTTGAAATTCGTGAGAATTACAATTAGATTTGTATTGGTTAATTCCACCACACGAACAATTTCAATTGTGATGCTGACTAATTATCCATCTACAATCGATTTATTCATTATTGTCAACTGTAGATTCTTAACCGTAATGTTTATTTGTCAACTAATTCAGCTTTTTCTCTCAAATATGCTCTGCTCACAGACATCCCTTTCCACCAGCTCCTCTCGTCGTACGTCAGCCCAAAGCTCGGTGAATGACTTCAGTGTAGACGAGGACAAGACGCCTACCCAGTCTGTCGATGATCTTAGCTTGTGAGTACCTTTCTCATACAAAACTATACACGCAGTTTCAATCGGAGTAACGAAGAGATGTCTTTTATTAATATTTTGCAGTGATCTGTTAGGCACCCCCTCGACCACAGTACGCCAATCCCTTCCCTCTTCTGTGGCCAGAACCACAATTCGGTGTCGTCGGAATAGCCTTCCAGAGACCCCTTCTCGTGTTCTGAATATTGGAGAGGATGAAGTTTGTACCACACCACTGCCCCTCCCCAAATCCTCCATTAATGACGATATGAGCAAAGTTATTGTTTTGCCAGTGATCGATTCTTACTCAACAAAGGTAATTAGCACTGTCTTCTGAGTTACGTTTGTCAGACTCGTCGTATATTTTTACGATTGTTTTGATTGGATAAATGTATGTTTGGTAGTTGTATGTCTCTATGTATTCATTTATTTGATAAATGCTCAATATTCATCATAATCATTAATAAGGTTGTTGTTGCAGACCCTCTCCGAAACCAACCTCACCACAACGTCCTTCATTAGCCGTCGACAGCTCCCAACTCCGTCCAATGTTGCCGCAACTGTTACCAAGCCGGTGAAAAAATCAATAGACCAACGTCAGTCTACAGTAAACCAAACTATTCGTCGGTTACCACAAATAAAAACAGCGACCATCACCAAAGCAACAGTGGACCGTTCTCGTCTGGGCATTCCAACTGTTAGGCAGACAGGTCAGCTTACAAGGCCCAGTGTTGGACGTCCATCTTCATTCAAAATTACAAATAAAGAGAATATGCTAGCTTCGGGACTTAAGGGTCAGTTCTGAGATTACATTATACTCAATAGATTATTTTAATAATTGACAATCAATTTCATTTTCTAGCTCCGGTAGTAAAGATTTCTCAAACGACTGCAATATCGAACACAATTCGTCCTGGGTGAGTTTTCTAATGTCATTAAATATTATGTATTTTTGTAATACCTATGTTTTGCTCGCCAAATGGATATTTTCAGATTTTCAAAGTTATCGCAACCAGTTTCATCTGTTCGCTTCCCAGAAACACAAACTAAATTAAGAACCTTCGGATCTCTAGCGCCAAAAAGCAAAGTTATACCAAACCCCGGAACAAGACATTTAGCCCCACCCTCTATAAGAAAATATTGAATCCTCCTGAAGTTATAATTAACTTTTCTGCTATTTTCCCGTATACTATTATTTTTCTTTTCTATAGTCTATTCAGATTTAATATATCTAAACAAGCGATAATTTGTATTTGTTTGAACAGTAAATTTTAATTTGTTCTCACGTTTCTAAATTTGTTTCAGTTGATTGTTCTAGAAAATATATACTAGTATTTTATTCTACTTTTTAAAAAATAAGTAGTATGTAATTATTTATATAAATATTTCCATAACTCAATAATTTGTGTATATAAGAAACGAATTTTTAGTCTATTATATATTATATGATTACAAATATACTTCTAATAAAATATATCTGTCTCTTATCTTACTTTTTTGGTATTAATAAAATTTGTAATCTTAATTGTATAAAATTGTGCAACATATCTTAATTATGAATTTTGGTTTCTAGAATTTTCAAAATTTTTAAAAAAAATAACACTTTAATATATGACATACACAGTCCCTTATCAGTTACAATTATGAAATAAGTAAAATGTACTGATTGCTATACATTTAATTATCGGCGTTATCAATTAATTGATAGTCAAGATCATTGATAGAAATATATAAAGAGTATATATGTTTATGTAGAAAGTTTGTGTACTGATAACTTAATATATGCTGATTTTTTGGGCTTCAATATATTATATTAGTTAGGTTTACATTTTTATATATGATTTTCGTTAATTTTGTTCAGTATGTCCCATAAGTTACAACGACTTTTATATAAAGTGCTAATTTAAGAAAATAGTTATTTCCAAACTTTATTTACATAACAAAACATAAAAGAGCGTATTTTTGGTTGCACGAAAAAAATAATCATATGGATCAACTTGAAGTCGCGCATTCGTCGAAACGTTTTTTCACTGATTTTTCGAAGAGTTTTCACAGGAAATCGCGCAAACTCATCTTGAATAATGACTTTCAGGTCTTCATTGTTTTGTGCTTTCCTTATTACAATTCTGGGTTTTATGAGACCCTAGCATAATGCGTTATCGCAGGACGTGAGGTCAGGGAGCTACGTGCTGGTCAAGGAGTCGGTCAACGATCCTGAAAGGTGATCGTTAAAACATTACAGGTTGCTATGGCGGTATATGCTGGAGCACCATCTTGTTGAAAATATGCGGATAAGTAATAAGATCTGTCTTGCCTGAAGAGCTGGCATAAACTCATCGTTTAACATCTGAATATAACTATAGCTGCTGTTACACCATACCTTCCCCATTAATTAATTAAAAGGGCCAAATAAGATATTCAGCAGACATGGCGGCCCATACCATAACTGTTGGTGGGTGTTGTTTAACTTGTTCCCAGAAGTTAGGGTTTTGTTTTGACCTTTGCCTTCAGCATAAACGGCATATTCATCTGTATAAAGAACAGTCTTCGTTTTCTTTGAGGTTTGTCGTACTTCTGTAGCATAGCCCGCGTGCAGCAGTATATACTCGATTTTCGTGATAAGCTTGACTAAGAAATTGAACCTTTGTTGGCTTCCAATTTTTATATCCTAAGTCTTTTGTCAATACTCTGTGTAATGTTGTTTTAGGAATACTCAACGACAGAGCGACGCCGGACAAAAAATGTTTCGGATCTTCTTCTACATAAGTATTGACGTCTTCCTCGCTCATTGGGTTTTCCAGGTCAGGGTTTATCGAGTATGGAACCAGAGGTGAAATGCTTTTATGTATCTCGCATCAGGTATGGTTCAATGCCGTATCTGTCACGCAAAATTTGGCCTTTACATTACGCACAGCAATTATACTTTCATCCCTTTCAAAAAACCATGCTGCTGAAAGAATTCTGTACTCAATTGTATATTGACTGTTATCAGAATTGATAAATACTGTTTTTATTAGCTGCAATTAACCATAGAAATAAAAATATATTATATCATTATATTTCTATGGCTGCAACTTATAATTATTTTCATTTTGATTTTGATTAATTCATCGATTTAAATTTAAATGTTAAAAATCGTTATTACAATACAAATAACTATCAATAGATACTTTGTAACTCTATGTACACACTTTTATAAAAAGTCGTTGTAACTTCTATTTAAACTAAATATTCAGCAATTTTGAAAGTTGTAAGACAAAAATATAGCTTTAAAGATACCAAATATTTTCATTTTATATTATAGCTAGGTTTTTATGTCCATGCAGTTTTCAATTTTTCGTGATACTTCAATTTTAATGAAACCCTAATATAATATTATTATGGATGCATTTTTTGAGCGGTATACGATATTTGGTGTGTTTTTTCAAAATAAGGAATAATTTTTTTTATGAAAGTCTCTGTTTATCTGACGAAATTATTAATGAAAGAAAGATAATATTAGATAAGGTGTCCGGAAAAATGCGTTTGTTAAAAACAAACTGTATATACTATATTGCTTTTAAATACAAACATTAATATATTAATAATGTATATACAGTGTAACTATATATTATAAAATAATAGTTCGTAAGTACTTTGCATGATAATGAATAATGTTCGCACCCTCATTAAGCTCACATCAGCGAACATTTTCTTCCGGAGAACATCGTCACAAAAGTTCTCCAGGCGGCCTAATTTCTCCCCAGACCTTAACCTATATCTTCGCAACATCGTATTTAACTATATTCATGAGATATGAGAGACTTTTTACAAGACTATCTCAACTCCCTATCACCTTAACAAAAAGTTCAATACCATACAATCACTCTGCAGCTATAAACAACTTATAATTATTGAAAATGAGAGAAATTTCTCAAATGACTGATTTCTACTCATATGTTTATTAAATATTTTCTTATACTTACTACCTGCTATTATATTAATATGATCGAAGTAACAATTTTCATTGTGTACATTATAATAATATAATATTAAAAAACGCAATTTTTCCGGACACCTTATACATACATAAGAAATATAAATGAATATTTATGAAATCAAGGATTGAAAGAGTATAGTATTATAATAAGAATTATATAGATAACCGTCTTTGCAGATTAGCATATTGTGGATATATATGCAATGGTTTCATGTAATTATATTAAGGAAAAAAGATAAATACTCACATGCAATAATAACCTATAATATATAATACCAATGACTTATATATTAATTATGTAGACCGGCAAACTGACCAATATTCAATAGTCCGCGGAGGAACGTCCGCGGAGGAATATGTCTATATCGATAGTCAATGCCAAATTGATGGACGGAAGCTTCAACATTAATTCTAAAATTAATGAAATTTATAAATTAATCGATTAATATTAATTGAGAACCCTCTTTAAAACGAAATAATACTGGATATATCGTTGAAGTGCACTCTGGACGTTTTTTGATCATTTTGCGGTCTAGATAAATAATATATAAGTCAATTAATTTTATAAACCATATATAAGAAATAAATGAAAATTTGTGAAATCATGGATTGAAAGATTATAGTTTTATAAGGAGAATAGAGAATTGTCTCTCATGATTAGCATAGTGTGGATACGATGGTTTCATGTAATTCTTCTGCATGAAAAGTTTCATGAGAAAATTCGTGTTAAAAAAGCTTTAAAGAAAGTACTAAGCATATTTTTTATAACAAAAAAATGGTATAAAAGAATTAATATACTATTCAGATATGTAACTTTTGAAAATTGCATTTATTATAATATATTATCGCAAATGTGGTGGACACATTTATGTACCTAAATTATTATCCTATATATACCTATATAATGTTTAAACCAATAATTGGTCTCTAATTAAATAATTTCGTATAAATTTAATTAGAAAAAACCAGGTGAAAATATTACAACCTTCAATGTGTAATTATATAATAGTATACTTTTAATAAATAAAGAAAAAATAAAAGTAACATTATAGACATTAAATATACTCACTATATATAATAAAATTAAAAAAATATTCTCAGTTATTATTTATTTACATATTTGTTTAAATTTGTTTTATCGTCCATTTTTAAGATTCGATTTCATAGTTACAGATGACAACAATTTCTTTTATTAAAGTTGATAATTGCAATTAGTTAAGGATTAAGGATATATGTAAAGATTAGAAGTAAGTTATATTTTGTAAATAATTCATATTTCTTTTTAAAAAACTGATATTTTTATTAAATGTGCTCACAAACGATATTCAGGCATAACCCCGGTTATAAGCTAATTATTATTTTTCCTTTAAATTAAACTTCATCATTTTAGTTCTGGTCATTATACATAAAATATAAAAATTTTATTCTATGAATTTTTTTTTAAATTGACAAAATAAATTTATTCTAAACAATGTTCAAAGGGTAAAGTGAAATATAGGTAGTGTCTCTGTACATTCTGTGGTACTTATACTATTAAATCTAAATTGTACTATATACTATTATACAATGTTTAAATGACTTTTTGCAGGGTATTTCCTACGGCAATATAACTACAACCAAGAATTTAAATATAAAATGTGGGGTACTTAAAGTTTGTGTTCTGTACCAGAAGTGAATTTATACAGTTTGTAAATGAGAAATACCAAGAACAAATTCATTGATGATACTCCTTATTTGCAAAACCATTTGTACCAAAAATAATACAGTCAATATAGACATCACAAAAATAATTAGTTGCTAGAATATGTGAATAATTATTTTTATGTCTATATTGACTGTATTCTATTATATAATTGTATTGCAAATATTCTATGTTTAATTTGAAGTCAATTTGAATTCATAATTAGGACAGCCAAACTTATTATACTAACAAACTTTTTTAAAAATAAAATAAGATTTTCAGAATCATAATGTGACAGCAAATGATTATTTTTTTAAATTTATTTGTAAACATTTAACAAAATTATTTATAAAATATTAAATCTATTTGCATATTACCAGCAATTTTATGTCAACCAATTGTATATTTATTGTTGGAATAGCCAAGATTATTGTACCACTGAGAAATATATAATAAATTGACTTAAAATTGCCGATGATATGCAAATTGATTTAATATTTCAATGAATAATTTTTGATTAAATGTTTTTTAAATAGATTTAGAAAAAGAATCATTTGCTGTCTAAATGTTTTAACTATGTTAAAATTATCAATCAATCAATGGGCAACTTGTTTAGGTGTAGCAAAATTAAATGTTTGATTAGCATGTGCCCCACACCAGGTCATGTTAGCAAGTTCTATGTACTGAACCCAGGTGTCTTTATAGTACTGTACTATATTTAAAAAAATTAATTATTGACTTTAAATATGACCAATAATAAATTTTTAAAATGTTGATACCCAAAATTAATGTTTTAACCCTTAATTTTTGTTTTAATCCACAAGGCTGACAATCTTATGCCATTTTTTGGAATTCTGTCAAAAGGGGCCAGCCTGCATTCCATGACAATTGTATTCAGATTCAAATATTACAAAAAGAGAATTATCCTTACTTTAATGTATCCACTGTCATTTATATTTACCATTTTAAAAGTTAATTTTTTTTACAGTTCATGTTTTTAAAAGTCTATATTTTTTTTACAGTTTATGGACTTTAAAAATAAAAGTCTGTTGACATATACATGTAACATGTGAAAATGTTTATGAAAATTATTATTGGTTTGGAAATAAATAAAAATCAATGCTAATAATGTCAAAAACTAAAATAACAAAATGTAAAAGATATTGGTTAAGAATCTCATACCATACAAAATATTTATGATTTCCCATACAAAATATCAGATCTGAAGAAAAAGTTATTATTGGTCAAAAAAATATCAATAAATTTAATCATAAGTTATGATGGTAAAGAGGTATATTAGTTGATATTAATGGTATATTAATAACCATTAATATAGGTTGTTTGCTAAATGAATTTTTATAAATAATACATTTTAATAATGCATTTATACAATTAATATTAATTATGCTTGTTAATTTTACCAATCCATGGGTTGTCATTATATTATATAGACATATATATATTTAATATTAAACTCTTAAAAAGCAATTGAATTAGAATATTAGTAGCAACATTGGAGTACAAATTTGGCTTTTAATTAATAATTATTCCTAAAAAATAACAAGCAAGAATTTCTTTATTGTGAAATATTAGCAATATTTTTATAGAGAATATTTTCTCATGAAAAATAGTAACAATAGATTATATTTATAGAGAATTGTTTCTTGAACAACAGTGACAAAAATCAAAACTAAACATAGAATATTACCCATTTTATAAATAAAAATATGTTTTATGCTATTATATTTTCATCACTATATATTACCAAAACTTACTTATATTAAGTTTTATTCTGTTCATATGTAGGTTACATTAATTGTTTTGTCTAATTTTTTAATTATAGTTAAAACATAATATTTAACATATAAGTAAGAAATTTTTTTTGAGATTGAGATAAATTTAAAAAAAAATTAATAGTTAAGTACTGGACCTAGATTTTATTGCAAAATTCTCACTAATCAGTTATTCAATTTTTCTGTCTTATTAATATATGATATTATAGTTTGTTTTGATTTGTTTGATTTAATGATTTTTAAGGTGTTCCTTTTATACAATACATATTTTTTCCTATACATAACACCTGTATCTAAATGTGTATCTTTTAACATTAATATATAATAGTAACTAATATTACATTTTATTGCTAAATATAATGCAAATGGTATAGAATAGTATTTAAGCATAACACACAAATTACAAGGGCTGTAAAGAGTGAAAAACATTTTTCTGGCATGTAACATATCCACATAATGCTTGCATTCACACTATTATTAACACATTTAGAATTTTGTAACTTTTGAAGAGATCTAGCATTGGTTTTAGTTGATAATATAAATAAAAGTTTGTTCAGTCCCAGAAAAGTTAAAAAAATATATTTGTGCATATTTTTATTACCTAAATCTACTGTAAAGTTTAAGTAAAGCTTGTATATCTTATATAGTAACATGATAAATTAACCTTTTTTTAACCTAAAATGATAAACATTTGTTATGGGAATGGTATAGGAGGTATTAAAATATTCTAAGGGAAAACAATGTTATTTTAAAAATTTGTATTACTAATTAGGTCTATAAATACATGGCATTCCGGAATTATATACAATTTATAATCATAATTTTTTCGATTTTGTTTTATTTATAAATGAATGTTGAGTTACAATATATTGGTAACATAATGGTACATAGTATGAACAAAGGTGTTTTCAAATATTTCCAGCCACTATACTCTTCTACAATTTCAGAATTGTTTAAAGGTTAAATTATAGAATACTATTAGCAATAATTTCATAAACTTTTATTTATTATATTTGTACATGACAATTTACATTATTTACCTGTTTTCATTTTTATATTCATTATATTATTGTTTTTCTATTTTATTTCATTTTTTGGAAGACTAGAATTTTTTGTATAGGTGGCATGTTTTAAAAATATGAATCTGGTATAACTTGTATAAATAACACTTTCAAATGAACCTAGATACCAAATTTTCATATTTAGTTAACAGTTAAACATTGTTGATTGCCTTTAATATTATTTGATCTTTTTGTATAATCATATATTATATGTTTGACAATTCCAAATTATGTAATATTACATTATTCATAAGAGCACATAAAATTGATTCTGTGTTACTCATATTTTATTTAGAAGAAGAAAAATTGCCACTGATTTGAATTAACCACCATTGAAAAAAATAAAAACAAATATTTTTTTACAAATTGTGATGTTAAATTACTATTTACATAAATAATAAAATATCTTATTTTATATCTCATTTTCATTAATTTATTGTCTAATCTTATTAATGTAAATATTAAAATAAATATTGCCATTTTTAAATGGTTGCAAATTTGCATGAATTTTAATTACAATAGCTTCCAAAGTAGCATTCAACAAATTTCTCCCTCTCCCTGTCACACACCTACAACTTTCTTTCTGTTTACATTTCTACTTCATATTCAGCTAGTAAAATTTGGAATTTTTGTGTAAAATTTGTGTTTAAGATGGAGTATATGTAGTTAAGTTGGTTGGTTGGTTGAGGAAAATAGGAATGGCTTTTGTAAATTTTGCAAATGTGAGATTTCAACAACAAAGAGTGGTGTAGGGTCTATCAAGCAACACTCAGAAACAAACACACAAGGTAAATTCTAAAGGTCAAAAGAACCCTGTTAACATGGCTTGTTTTGCCAAAAAAAGATATACCTGGGGAGAAAGCAAACAAAAAGACAATGGAGGTGGCACTTCAATGGACTCTACATTATACCATTCAAACTTCTAAAAGTTCTATTTGCAAGGACGATATTTCAGTATACTTCCATGAGTCAGTAGCTTCTCATATTTTTTCTTGTGGGACGTCTGGTAAGAACAGCCTTGTCCATAAGCTTTTTCCACAAAAATTTACATGCTATTACATTACTTTAAATGGAGTAATTTGGGTATATCATCTTAACAATTATGCTCTGTAAAGTATTTTTAATTGGAGATGATCTATAGATTTATTTATAGTCAGGGTTTGTGCAGGTCTTCGAATTGCAAAAGCCCATTTCAGCATATGAAAAAGTCTTGGAATTTAAACATTTTAGTAAATGGTCTTAGAAAATCCTTTGAAATTCTAAAAATTAGTAAAATTCTTGGAATTTATAATGTTCATTATATTATTTTGATGGACTAGAATTATATGTTACAAAAATTTCATATTTTTATTCGATACTTAACCACTCAAAGGGCCATTTTTTACGTCTTTTAATATTCATTGTAGGTTTACACTTTGTTCTTTTTGTTTTAGTGTAGAATTTAAACATACTACCTAAATCATGAAATATTCATGTTTTTGCTACCTAAGAAAGTGCTGGAATTTCTCAACGAGTCTCGGAATAGTCTTATAATAGTTTTCCAAAATGCAGGGTTGTGAATTTTCTGTGTATTCACTATTTCTGTTTTTGTTTTCCTGTTCTTGAAATGGTTTGGAAAAGACATGTTTTAATGGAAAGCGGGAGAGAATGCAAATGAGCAAGCTTTGTGGGCAGAACACTAGAGAGGAGAGATTGCCCAAAAAATGAAAGAATTAACTGTAACTTTGTTTTTCTCATATATGAACAAATATTTCAAAATGTTTGATGTATATTTGTGATAATATGCATATTCCACATTTTTGTTCTAACATCCCTCTAATCATGAGTCGAAGAATATTGGAGAATCTAACATTATTTTTTGTTGTTTAAAATTTTAGTTTCGAGTAAAATATCTATTGTTCTAATTACAAAGCAAATTTTAATATATTTTTTGATTATTTGTTTGCCATTTACCCATTACTTTAATATTGTATTTACTTTAAATTTGCATCAAATACCATTAAATTTCTTATTTTAAATTAAATACCATATACCTTCCAAAACCGATTCGAAGTTACACCAGTCTATAACGTTCAATTAAATTTTTTTAATGACTATTTCTGTTTTAAATTCCTGTCTGCAACTGATATTGTTTAGAGAAACGTTTATAGTATATTACACATTTTCCATCTGACTTTTTTTATGTATATTTGTTTTTATATGTTTAAAATTTCATTTTATCTTTGTACATCCCTACAATTTCTTACTTTTGTATTTACTCTCAAAATGGAATATTAAATAGAGCTTTTATCTGATGCAGTTAAATAGATAATACTTTGATATGATAGTATTTAAAAATATATATATTTTGAACTGTGTTTTAATCTATTAATTTCAGTATATTTGTTGATGTGCTGTTATTGAGCCAGGGAGCAAGCATTGGGCGGATCACGAGTAAACACGCCAAAGTCACTGTTTCCACCAGAACTGGCAAAAAATCTACTCTTGGCCCAGACGAGAATCGGACGCAGACAAGCGCCGGCCTCGCCTCGGTAATTCAACCTACTGTTGGAAATAACAACAGTCAATCCATTGGGCCCAAAGTGGGGAGCGCTAACCTGAAGATGACCGGTGATGGTAATGGTGGTGGTGTGGGAGGTGGTGGCGGAGGCGTTGATCAGGGCGGTCCCAATGGCAAGAAGTCACCCGCTACCACCACCATTCCCATACCGGCGAGTGATTCTCAGCAACAAGCACAGCCACCAGACAAACAGCATAATACCTCCATCCCAGTCAGATCATTGAACAATGGATTGCATGAAAATATGGAAGTTGATGATGTTGATGCCAGCACAGTGGGAGATCGCCAAACTCCCAATAAACAAAATCCAGCCCATCCGCAATCTCCTAACATGGTATGCTAATTTGTTATGTTCCATTATGTATTCTTTTGAATTGCCTAATAATATGATGAAAATAAATTAAATAGTATTAATCTAATTACAAATCTATTTTTCCCAATTATTACTATTCCAGTTAACTGCCAATGGAACTATCCAAGCACCAATTTCTCCCAAGTCACCTGGTAATACTAATCAGTCAGGTAATCCACTCGGTGAAACAATTGCTGGTGATATGATGGATGACTCCACGGAAATTTACAATGAGGATGATGAAGCTAGACCCACGGGAGATCTTGAAATGAAGGTCTCGAATATATCAAAATTCAAAGATCAAGTTTGTTATTTATAATTAAATTATTATTGCATTTTATTTTGCTAAAACTATTTTCACTTATATTTCAGGACTTTGTAAGAGAGAAAAAGGTAATCAAAATAATTTATTTTGAATAATATTATATAGCTTTATTAAGTATAGGAAAACTTATTTATTAAGAAAATCAATGGAATTTTGAATAATCATAAAAATTGTTGAACAAGTAAGTGTAGTAGGTATAACATATATCGTGTATGGGTTTAGTCATTTAAAGGAATTGTTACACTAGCTAAACATATCTTTATTATTTAACATATTGAAACCAAAGTTATTATTTTTTTCTTACACATGAAATTTAATATTTACACGTATGTGTTTTTAACGTTATGATTTTTATTTAGGGTTTAAACCTTATCAGTCTTCTTTCATCCACGATTCGTACGGACGAAATAAGAATATATTTAATTTTGTATATCCACGATTAAAAATGATGTGTAATTAATTAATATCTTAAAGCCCGTATCGGTAAATGTATCACGTGATTCTATCAATAGCCCTAAATCGGTCGAATTGAGATTGAGAATGTAAGATTATTTTATAATAAAGAATGATTTTTGACTCGTTTACCGATTTCGATTTAATATTTTAATCGTTTTTAAAAATATTTCTTTTTTTTATTGTATCTTATTTATATAATATAACATCTAATTACAAATTCGACTGATGTCGAACTTGTTTCCCATTTCGCACTTCTTCATTTCGTATATTCAACATATTATGTGAATATTGCTTCTTTGTTATCTGTCTACTCAACATCCCGAATGCGATACACATTGATCGGACTTATTGTGACGATGTATACTATTAATAGAGTATACTTGCGTTAATCAACTTATATATTATGTTATTACCATTATTCTTTTGTCTCTCGTTATTGTACAATCGATTAATTTATTGTGCTCAGCCAGCTGCAGTAAGTGATCTGCATAGTTTCATATGTATAGGGTCATAATTCATGAAGTATGCTTGAATGTTTTTTTAAGGTAAAACAGCTGTCTATAGGTAGTTAGTGTACCTTTTTCAATTATTGATATGTAATAACCAGGTTTGTATAAGTGAATCTTGTTCTTTATTATAGTGTCTTAGTAATGCGGTGAAGATTCGATGTCTCCCCTGGAAGATCCTTTTTATGCTCCGGGTAGCCAACACCCCTGCAGAGAAGGGCCAACGTTGTGTCGGATTCTTTCTACAGTGCAATGCAGAGAGCGACTCCACCACTTGGAACTGTCACGCAAAAGTTGAGCTGCGAATCGTGGCACAGAAGAAGGGCTGTGAGGATGTTGTACGCAAGATTGAACACAACTTCTTCTCAAAAGAAAACGACTGGGGTTTTTCCAGTTTCATCACCATGACAGAGCTACTCGTGCCGGAGAAAGGACTCGTACACGACGACAGTATTTTACTCAAGGTCCATGTTGTAGCCGATGCTCCACATGGTGTGGACTGGGACTCGAAGAGACATACTGGCTTTGTGGGTCTTAAGAACCAAGGAGCAACGTGCTACATGAACTCACTACTACAGACTCTCTACTTTACAAACAAACTGCGTAAAGTGGTGTATCTGATGCCTACAGAGAGTGATGATACAGCCAGAAGTGTACCATTGGCACTACAGAGGGTCTTTTATGAATTGCAACACAGTGATCGAGCAGTGGGAACAAAGAAATTGACACGCAGCTTTGGTTGGGAGACCCTCGATTCCTTTATGCAGCATGATGCTCAGGAGCTCTGTCGAGTACTCATGGACAACATGGAGAGTAAGATGAAAGGGACGTCTGTCGAGGACACCATTCCTTCGTTGTTCCGTGGTAAAACTGTTTCCTATATTAAGTGTAAACATGTGTGCTTTGAATCAAAGAGGGAGGAGAACTTTTACGATATTCAGTTAAAGGTGAAGGGTAATCAGGATATTACTGCAGCATTTAAGGAGTATGTTGACGTGGAAACACTGGACCAAGACAACAAGTATGACGCGGGTCAGCATGGACTCCAAGAAGCAGAGAAGGGAGTAACCTTTCTTAAATTCCCCCCAGTACTCTATTTACAATTAATGCGCTTTCAATACGATCACATGGCTGATGCTAATATCAAAATAAATGACCGATTTGAATTTCCCTATCGACTTAACTTGGATCAATTTCTTCGGTCGCCTGGTGATACTCCGGCAACTTATGTCCTGCATGCAGTTCTGGTTCACTCAGGAGACAATCATGGTGGTCATTACGTGGTTTATATGAACCCTAGAGGTGATAATAAATGGTACAAATTTGATGACGATGTTGTATCGAGATGTTCACGGAAAGAGGCAATTGCTCTAGTGAGTTTTATGAAATGAAATTTCCTAGTAATTTTGTTTTTATTTAAAGTAGTGTTTTATAATTGAATTTTTTCGATTTAAATTGAAGTTAATTTAGATTTAAGTTTTTATTAAATAATATACTATAGACACCTTGTTATTTATCTTTAATATTATTATGTATATATATTAATTTATAAATTACAATAATACTTTAATCAAAAGGCATTTTCCGAAAGTAAATAGATTAATTCAAAGATTATATTATTTTTTTATTCAATCGATGTAAACATTATGATTGAATTCGTGTTCGAACTTTTTCCAACTATCCAATCCTTATACAGTGTCTCGATTTTGACGATATTCGTGTCATAAGTGAAAAATCAATTAAATAACGGAAAATTAAAAAAACTCGACGCGAATTTAACAATCGTTATTTATTCAATTTTTGTTTTGTTTTTTAGACACTCTTCTACATTACTGCACAACACTAAACTGCGAATACAAACTATGTTTAAATAAAAAAAATTGCTGTCCACTACCTGATTTATCGTAGTAAAATTTAAAGGTTCTTGTAAATTTAAAAAAAATTACAGTAATCCTTGAAAAATATAACAGTTTTTTGGCTGTCATCAAATAATTAGAAAATTTTTCTTTGATGATGTCTGTTGGAGACGGATCAAGCGATTGAATATTATTATACCAAGAATTTTTCTAATCTGGGGAAAACTTATGTAAAACTTATTTTTATTTTTTTTTAATAAAAAGTCAAAGCTGAAAAAGAAGTGTTGGACACTGTCGTAAAAATTTATGCAAGCTACTAAAGCAAAAGGAAAGATAAAAACGGTAAAAGCAGTTTCTGTTTGAATACTTTGGACCTAGATTATTGATGCTCATACAAATTTTTGAAAAAACTGCTTTTAGTTTACTGAAATTAGTATTAAACTTTAATTATATAAAATAATATTTATAGACAAATTAAACTAATTGATATCTCAAATGTGCCATAGAAAATAGTACTAATTATTAACAAATGGGCTATTTCAAAAAGTATTAATTGCACTGGTATTTGTATATATTTTTACATATAAATTTGTACTTTTAATAAAAGTGTATCAACCAGCTAATTTATTGTATATACAGGGTGGTCTAAAAGAAACGCATACTTTACATGCATTCACTACTACTGAATGCTAAAAATCTGTGACCTATCGATTGTCATGCATCAGTTTCTAATTTCAAATTTTTATTTTTGTCTGCTGTTTGCTGTTTGCCATCGCTGTTTTTACCTTTAGTTCAGTTTGCAGTCATGGCTGGTGTACGGTTATATTTACAAAAAAGAAATGCTGCAGCATGGAAGTAATGCAAGTTCAAATGCAAATCACATTTCCACTTTTTGTAATCGTCCACAGCCAAGTCATTCTTCCATTATCCGATTAGTCGACAAGTTTGAAGCAACTGGGTCCGTAACAGACATCAAGCGACCTGGTCGTCCAAGTCTACAGATCAAAAGGAACCTGACTTTCAAGCTGATATCGCCAATGTAGTTGATCCATGTACTCCGATTCATGTACTCCTCCTCCTGACGAATTGTTTCTCAACTGAAGGGTACTCAAAGAGATGTATCATTGTATTTTCAAAACAGATTTTAATCTAATCTATTGTTGTATTTTCCCAAACAACATCTTTTATTCAAATAAATTGTTGTGAATGCCTGTAAATTGTGCGTTACTTTTCGGCCACCCTGATATATAGTGAAATGTTTTACATAAAGTTACCTAATATAGAATACTTTTTATATATTAAAATGTAAATAAAATTACTTATTATTCTTGTAAGTATGAATGAGATCGTATAGCAATTAGAGGAGTTTGATTATATAATAATATTATGTTTATTTATACACTTATTTTATCATTTAAATGTATTTTTATCAAACAACGCGTATTTTGAATTTTTGGTTCCAGGTGACTCGAAAAAGTCAGAATCGGGATACTGCATTTTTATCGATTATAATAGCTTATTGTTTCTTTTATTCTAGCATAAAATCATTTTCACTGAACAAAGTCCAAAAGAACAATACTTATTTAACATGTTCCATATATCAGATCCACTTATAAGTTTATAATTATGAGCCTTACATATTAATTACAATTATTTTTATGAAATGTATTTCTCGAAAACATGAGCTTTCTTTTAAAAGATCTCATTTTAATAATTTGGGTATTATTCACTCATCTCTTCAACAATTCGCTCTTTTTTTCCACTAGAATTATGGGGGCTATGAGGAGGACTTAGGGGTGAAGCTATGCACAAATGCCTATATGCTCGTCTACATCGAAGAGTCTTTACTGAAGGATGTTTTATGCCCCGTAGAAGATTGTGATATTCCCGAAACATTGAGGGATCGCTTCACAGAGGAACGCCGTATTGAGGCACAGAAGCGTCGTGAAAAGGCAGATTCTCATCTCTATGCCAGCATTAATCTTGTATTAGATGAAGATTTCTATGGGTGGCAGGTGAGACAGTTGATATTTTAAAACATTGTAACATTGCTCTCAATTTATGTGTAAGGTGTAACTAAAACTAGACGATTTTGTGCTGTAATATTGTAAACTTTTTCTTATATTTAAGCTTTGTTACTCTTTGTCAGGGTTTTGACCTCTACAACCAGGATGCATTACCTCTGCGAAGGATTCGAGTGCCCAAGAATGTCAACTATCAACAACTTGTAGATATTTTGGCTGAATTTTTGCATCAAACTCCAGAGAAGATCAGGCCATGGACTATTGCTCAGCGGTAAGAGATTTTGCATTGATATTAAGGTTAAATCCATCCTCTAATTAATACTTTAATTTTTCACTTTACTTGCCCCTATAGAAAGAACCAAACATATCGCGTGGTATACTTTGATGTGAAAGAGAATGTCCTGCGGTCAGATAATCCACTTACTATGTGGGTACAGAGCCTACCCCCTGATAGCCTGCTGAACTCTCTACCCTCTTTCGACATCGCCGATGATCTCCTTGTCTTTCTCAAATACTACAATCCACGTACTCAGACCATCCACTATTGCGGAACCCTTACTATTCGTCTACGTTCTCCAATCTCTACCATCATACCCACTCTCTATGAGCGGGCCAAACTCCCTCCCGACTCCAAACTAATCTTGTTCGAGGAGCGACGTCCCTTATCGCTGGAAAGAATTACCAATGTGGAGCAATCAATTGATGATTGTGTTCAAGAGGTTATGGATGGAAATATTATCGTCTTTCAACAAGAGATCACCCCTGAGTTTGGTGCCCATACAACCGCCCCCCTCTTGACTGCTGCCGATTACTTCAGAGACTTTTACAATCGTGTTGATGTACTCTTCATAGATAAAACCAAAGTTAATGATGATGACGGTTTTGTACTCAACTTATCAGTGAAGTTGACCTACTGGCAAATGGCTGCTGAGGTGGCCCGATATCTTAATACCGAGCAAGAGAAACTACAATTCTTCCGTGCACAAACAGCTCTGGGATATAAGGAGCCTCCTGGCAGTGCCGTTCGATGCAACTTCGAAGGTTCGCTCAAGGACTTGCTAACCCCTTACACACGACCAAAATCAATCCGTCGTCTTTACTATCAACGCTTACCAATGAGGATCACTGATCTAGAGAATATGCGTCAGTTCCGGTGTATATTTGTGAGCAATAGACTCAAGGAAGTGGCTGAGTTGGTACTTAATGTCAGCAAAACTAGTCGAGTCAAAGAGTTATTGGACGAAGCTCGCAAACAAATTGAACTACCAACGACTGGAAGTGGTCGACTTCGGCTAATGGAAGTTGTTTCGTCGAAGATAACTCAAGAGTTTCCTGAAGAGCTTAAAATAAATAATTTCATTGCAGCGGCAAACAAAACCCTTCGCGTGGAAGAGGTGCCCACGGATGAATTAGAAGTGGGCGAAAATGAAACGATAATCTACGTTGCCCATTTTCACAAGGACAGTTTCGCTACGTTCGGTGTCCCTTTTACCCTCAAAATTCGTGATGGTGAATCGTTTGCAGCGGTTAGAGATCGTATTCAACACAGATTGGATGTTTCCGACAAGGAATTTGAGAAGTGGCGATTTGCAGTTGTGGCGACACGTGCTAGTTATCTTCCCGAAGACGCAGAGTCTGGACTTCCTATCAACATCAGTATCTTTAACACTCCTAATATCACCGGAACTGGAAGCCCACCAAGTCGACCATGGCTTGGTCTGGAGCACAAGTTCCCCCCGAAGCGAGCGCGTTACACTTTCACAGAGAAGCCCATCAAGATTCACAACTGACAAGTTTATCGTGATGAACTAGTTGTTCTAGTATGATACTTTATGCGATTGGTCTTAATAATAAACAGATTACAAAATGACTATTTACCTTAATTTCTTCTTTCTTTCTGTAGGATGTTTACATAATTCAGCTAAGGCATTATCGGTGCTTCTAATTCAACAATTATCATACGAAGCGATATATTATTATTCTGGCCTATTTAGGCAATACACCTGTATTGCCATAGGTTGTATTTCATGTATACATGTGTTTTGTGAAATAAGATAATTACTAATGGATATTCTAGAATTTTCCATTCATAAACAACAGCCTCTATAATCACCGTTACAATCAAAATTATTCATTTACCAGCACCAGAAGCAGCCTATAAATATCCTTTACTTGATCTGCTTTATTATTTTCATGCCACAGATTCTATTTAATGCTCTTTCGTCGGTTCCTATACCGCCGCCACTTATAAATCCCTTGAAACTTATTCTATAAGTGTTGCTATATAGTATTAGTTTCGTGTCGGTGTGAGCTAGTAAAGCAAAGAACTGGCCCTCTTTTATTTTCTGCCACATCTAGGTTCACTAGTCTATTAATTGGGAAACTTGTTATTCCACCCTACAAACATTCCAACTCAATTGAAGTATGTAGCACTTACCATTCTCTAAGGTTGTTGCTATGAATAATATCCTTGTTCTCTCACAATCAGTATAATTGTTTATTGTCCACAAGAGCACCGCGTGACACTATTAAATATCGATTATACCAGTGTATCTGTCC
Source organism: Vannuccia rotundouncinata (assembly GCA_034780395.1). NCBI lineage: Eukaryota > Metazoa > Platyhelminthes > Proseriata > Coelogynoporidae > Vannuccia > Vannuccia rotundouncinata. The sequence goes on along the minus strand of JAUZNC010016993.1, from coordinate 4,182 downwards.
GAGATGACCTGTATACACAATCCTGTCAATAATTCGTGTTTACATGCAGTAACTAATATTTCTGTTCTATATTACTAACTAATTGGGCTAGCTATATGATGAAATCACATTACTATTACAATTTTTATTGGATTTGCTTCTTACATCTCTGTTTAAATCTAAGGACCCAAATAACCCGGTTTTTGTACGGATTCTTTATTGTTCCTTCATAGTTTTATTTCTTTGCCGTGCTCAACAACTATCTCTCGTATTGTGTTTGCAGTATATAAAACTTATAAAATGTATTGTAGTTTAATTACAGATTAAAAGCGCAATATTTGGAGACCTAACATTCTAATAACTATACTGTGCATATATCTATCTATTAATCACTGTTTTATGTGTGTATTGTAACTTGTCAGTGGTCCGTAACTTTTCTGACATTTCAATCCTTTTTTGGACAGTTTTTATCTGTTTACTTTGTAAATTAGTGTTATTTACACAGTGAACAATGGTGAGACTCAATAAATAGTTGTGTTAATAAACTTGAAGTCACAATTAGCAATTAAATTATCTGTTTTTCTCCCCAAGAGACTAGCTCCAAACTAATTTCCTGTTGTTGGCCCTACTTTTTCTAATTTCACATTTCTTGCTTTCTTTAAAGCATTCCCGTTTCTCTCATTTTGTACAAAGTGGGTTTTTATCAGTTGACTAGCTAATACACTTGAACATTCGTATGCCATTCATTCAGTTTTTTTTATATTTTATCTAATATTGGGAGTCTTAATTTTAAATATATAATGGAAATCAAATTTACAAAATGTAGTAATATTATTAACTCGAAGCTTCACTTAGTCTAATTATTTAAATTTAATTTTTTTTTAAAAATCGCTTTTTTGATTATAGTTTCTTCCCAAAATTTATCTTCAAACTTCTATTCTAAAATATTACAATGATGAATAAATTGCATTGGTTTTCAATCGTAAATATATACAGAAATTTTATATATTCAAATATTCACTTTGTTCATGATTCGTTTATTCGTGTTATTTTCATAGACATTACACTAACTATAAATAAAAAATATCTAATCTATGCTTATTTTTTATTACTGTTTACAAATATTTACTTTTAAAAATTAAAAAAAAGACTGAGGATCTGATCATAGTATTCGTATCATAAAGAATGTATAAAATAAGGAATTTTTCCAAAATAACATTTGTAAAATTACTGTTTAAACCATTTTTCTAAAAGTAATTATGTCCTGATTAACCCTGTATAAAGATCATTTTTTAAACACTTATTCCTCAATTTTATAAATCTAAGTTTATTATAACTGCCGATTACACTGCTTTTATCTTCGCATTTGCATTTTGAATATATATATATTTTAACCATAGATATTGAATATACTTTTTTTAAAAACATATCCATATTTAATTTTTAACTATCCATCACATAGAAATTGAATTATAGGTTATTAATTGTAGCATTAGTATTACTGTTATTGCAATAGTGTATAATAAAATAGTTTAATTAGAAAAGTGGTATTTTTTCAACTATTCTGATGTTTTACGTTAAAACTTTAATTAATTATTTATTTGTTCTGTGACCAACAAATATTTAGCATATAAAATTTTTAGGAAAAGTCACTAGGTTTCATTAAAATATAAGTATTTAGGTGAGCCACATCGGCACAAGGTGAGCTTAATATTAAGCAAGTTAATTTACAAACATTGATTACGACTAGTTTCGTTAACGATAAAATATCTAAAAGTTTTATCGAATTGTTAAATTATTTTAAATTAATATTGATTTTGTAAAGTATTACTTTTAGTAGGGCTTACACAGTTAAAGAATATTAAATTAAAATAAATAATTTTATACAACTTGTTCAGATTTGACTTATATTTTATTGTTTTAATTATAAATAATTAATTTAGTTAAATAATTTTTATTGCATATAAATTTTACAAAAATCTAGTTTCAACGTGAAAAGATATAATTACCTCTCGGAAAATTACTTGTGCCATATTTTTTAAATAATAAAAATACATTTTTTGTTTTGTATTACAATTTTATAGAAACAACTTTTTTTTACATAATTAGGCTGTATATGCCACTCTCACATCCATATATATTTTATACAACACTCCTTAAATTCTTCGTATTTTTTGACAATTTGTATTGTTAACCCAAAATAATTAAAACAAGTATGAAACGATATACAATAACAATTAAGTGATTGTTTGGTTTTATATAACAAAAATAGAATTTTATATATAATTATATTTTATTAAAACGACGCTTATACATTTCTATAATTTTTTTTGATCTGTAAACTAAATTTTTATTTATAGTCCGGTGGCACAGGGCGATTTCTTCTCCAAATCTGAGATAGTCCAAGAAGTTAAGGAATCCATTGGGTGAAATGATTACCCGCACGCTTGGCATTTTCAAAATTCAAGATGGCCGACAAGATCATATGGTCGCTAAAACACATTATTGGCTATATATTTTGAACCGTACCACATTACATAATAATTTTGGTATCAACAGGATAAGGGTTATAGGGTCAAGGAATTCATCTTTGATGTTCAAATATTTATTTGACCATCCAGAGCATGAAAAACATAAATTAAGCTTAGTGGTAAAATTAGTATTGAACTGAATGGATTTAAATTATGGCAGTTAACAGAATACACGAGATTATGGCAAAAAGGACAAACAGTAATGAGTTTATTAATTTATTTTTTATATAAAATAAACTATAAATAAACTGGACTTAATGAACTGGACTACAATGTATAAACAAAGCGTGATTTATATAAGGCCAAATTAGTACTATAAGTGTGCGGCTACATTCTTAACCTTCTACCGCCCAGTGCACCCACAGTTCCCATTCTTGCATGATGATTCTGAGATACAACCACGGCAAGATTGTACACGTAATTTGGTGCAAGACAAACGCATTCTGCCACAGTAGTTGCCGAGAGCTAATTATTTTGCTAATTCAAGAAAATTTTCTACCCACGCAGGTACAAATTTCAAGAGTTTCAATAGTGCAATACTGTTGACTTTGTTATGTACGTACAACAATCAATGCCCACTATTCCTGTCCGAGTGAGGCTGGATTGTAGTGCTCGAGTATGTCAATTTTTGGGAACAAACTCTATTTTAATTGACTGTAGCAAAAATTATTGCTATTTAGACAACTATAAAGCTTGCTTAAATAATTTCTTTTTTCTGGCAAATTCTTTTGTTTGAATGGGTGTGGATACCAATTTTTACTATATAGCAATTACGGCTGAGTTTTGGTGCATCACAGGATTTATAAGCTGTCTTTTGTTCCCACTGCCGCAATTACGGTACTCACTCATGGTACCACGTACCTAATCCACCATATATGCAGTAACCATAACTTTGTGCCCCTCCTTCTCCACATCATCACAAGGACATCGATCACTCCGAGAGAGTCTAGGACGAACCCATTGTTCGATGTGGCAACACCTGTCGACTTGCCAATACCACACACCTAGCTGGCTGATAGCATGTATTCCATAGCCCATCCTTGTAATAGAGACTATAGCGATCATATTCGTGTTTGAGAGCAGCAAAAAAGTATGGAAGCTTCTTGTTCATTGTGGCGATCATGATGGCATAGTCAAGCTCATAGTTGCTCGAATGAACTGCATAATGAGCAGTGTATACTTAATTCCTAGTTCAGCCCAAGCCTTTGTCGTTCGACTTTTAGTAGAGAGATCAGCCAGTAAGTTTTCCAATTAATCAATCAATTTAAGTGAACTGAATTAAGCTGTAGTCTGTCTTCTTTTTCTTTAATTCTAAAATAGCGAGTAAACAATAAAGTTAGTAGTATAGACAAAAGATACCATTAATTATGCACAAAAGTGCAAATAAAAATTTAGATGTTATATAGGTTGGTTGCCACATTAGCTGCCTTCTTAGATTGTGACCATGTGGGGTGGTTGAATTATTATTTAACATCAAAAATGGGTTCCTAAACTTGAAAAACCCTATCCTAGATACCAAAATTATGATTTAATCAGGGTGATCCAAAATTCCTTGCCGCTAGAACACTGAGATAATATATTTACATAATTACTTCATAAATGAATATAATTTTAAACACTATACATGTACTTATAATCACTGTAAACTAAACGAGAGTCACATTGCACAGTT
>JAUZNC010016982.1:0-26848 GCA_034780395.1 Vannuccia rotundouncinata | reverse complement strand
TTGTTGTTCACTAACTTGTTTATATAGGCATTATTGGTTTGCTAAAATATGGTTGTTGTCACCTGCGATAAGTTCACTAGATCGTACATATTTCAATATTTTCTCATTGGTATTGCAAAAAAATCGGGCCCCCTGGACCCCCACTAAAATCATTTGCTCCCTTCGCTTGCAAATAATTTCCGTATTTTTTAAATACCTCCAAAATCATGCCTGATTTATATATAAATTTCTAATATTTTTTTAACATATTTTGCAGTATATTTTATTGAAAAGTCTTTAATTTTTATATTAGAAGCATGTACGAACCCTGTCTTTTGCTTTTAGAACAATGCCACATTGTGTTATTCAATAATTGCCATGTTGCTGCTGTAATATCCAATTGGAAAAACTTTGTTCAATTTCTGGAAGAACTTTGTGTCCACCACCTTCAAACTGGTGTTGATTCTTTCCTTTTAAAACTGAACCTTCAATGGAGGTTTGTTGGTGTAGGCAGGGAAGCTGCAAGCCCCATTCATTAATTCTCTTTTCATAAACATTTAGAGCATGAGCTGCTGCATTATTGCTACTGCTGATTTGTAAAAACAACTCGATTTATAGTCAGCTGAATGAAAATTGGCAATTCACACAATCAATAAATCTTCATAATTTCATAAATATAACCAAATTTTATTATATTATCTGTTAAATTTATCTTTTAAATTTCAAGACATATAATACTATTGTCTACTGGAGAAAGAGACGAGCAGCAATAAGTGAATGAATTAAACAGTAGACACTCAGAAAAATAAAAATAAAACATTTGAAGATAAAATTCAACTTTTTTGATTAAGTCAAATGAGTTTCTTAATACAAAAACCATTTAAAATGGATATAATGCAGTCAAGATAAAATTTACTGTTCATAATTAAATATTTATCAAGAATCAAGCTTACTCATGTGCCATAAAAAGTACATAATAAATAATGTTTTGGAAATGCTTGTAAAATATGCAACCACATATCAGAGTTCATACAGATACTTAAAAGAAAGTCTATAAATATGACCAATAATAAATTTTTAAAATGAGGATACCCAAAAATATTGTTTGTAGTCCTTACTTTTGGCTTTAATCCACAGGTCTGAGAATCTTACACCATTTGGTGGAATTCCACTCAAAGGGATCTAAAAAGCCGGTCTTGTAATTTGTCCAAAACTACAATAAAACATATAGGGGTGCATAGTGCAAATTTTGGCGCATAGTGTTGAATTGTAGGGTATATGGGTTTTAGCTCTGATTCCAATAATTTAATTTATATTCCTAATTCGGTTCAATTTATAGCATCATCAGTTAGTGAGTTGTGGTTATTTCTGCTTGATTGACACTATTGGGACAAGGGGTGTTGAATAACACTTTTTATTGTAAAATATAATGCACTGAGGAGGTTTTCTAAAGAAGAACTATTAAATATAACACATGGTATTTTTGCAAGGAAAATATGTATATTACACCCTTTGGTGTATAATAGCATATTTTTATTAAAATAAATCTATTTGATCTGTCCTTTATTGTTGTAAAAGCAACAAAAAATTAATTTAAAAATGTATTGATTAGACATAAATACAAAAATATGCCAACACGAGTAGTATTAATTATCAAATGGATTAAATGCGCGAATTCCAAAATGTATTAATTAGACAACACTTTTATATAGTAGAAAATCTGCCATTAAAATGCTATCAATTATCAAATGGATTAATTAACGAGAGTTGACTACATGTGCAATTTGTGTACTTGTTTTGTCCCTATTTAGTTACATATATACTTAATATTAATTGTAATATAAGAGGTGTTATTTTATATGTGAGATTTTATGTTTACATTTTTTAATTCTTTGCAGAAATGTCTGTAATTATTCGTCTTCAAAATTTGCCTTGGTCAGCCAATGCATCCAATATTCGCCGGTTTTTCTCTGGAATGAATATTCCTGAAGGAGGAGTTCATATTGTAGGAGGCGAAAATGGAGACGCATTCATTGGATTCTCGACGGATGACGACGCTAGAAGAGCAATGTTACTTGATGGTCAGGCTTTAAATGGATCAGCAGTACGTCTTATGTTCAGCAGTCTAGCTGAAATGCAGGTCGTAATCGCAGCTGCTAGAGCTCCTCAAGATGTAAATACACCTGCATCACAACATCCTTATCCAATGCAGGATTCTCAATATCCAAATGATTATCAACAGCAAGGTGATTATCAATCACAACGGCAAGATTCCTATCAACACCCACGTCAGAGATTTCCTGCCTACCAAAATCCAGAATCAGAGTCTAGTCATGATCCATCAAGACGTTACACGGTTTATGAACCTCCTACAATGGGCCAGCAGCGACCTGCAGTGCGTGATTATCAGGCAAGGTCTGACCCATCTGTAGAAGATTTCAGGCAAACTCCTCGTGGAAACAATCAGCCGCCTAGGGATTTTAATCCACCCCCGCGTGAGTATAATCAATCATCTCAAGATTTCGGATTCAGTGGATATGGACGAGGCTCAGAATTCGGCCAAGAAAATGGAGGGAGACAACATGGGGAGCAGTCTGCATATGGAAGAAATGTTGAAGAGTATATGCCTCCCAGACCAAATGAAAAAGAGAGAATATCAAGAAATCACCCAGAAGTAACCGATGCATATGGTTATAATCATCCCTCACGACAAACTAATGATTATGACAATAACGCAGTTAATCGTAATTCTGAACCAGGTTATGGAAATGGATTTCAATCCGAACATAATGAATGGTCAAATAATCAGGATCAGTTTGGACATAGTGCTCCAGAGGGATACAGTAATCAAGATCAATTTGGAGATAGATTTAATCAGACTCAGTCTGGAGGCTTTCGTCCGCGACCATTCGAAACTAATTCAAACGAAAATTTTGATAGATCAAACTCCTTCGGTCAGGATTATGCAAGAGGCCCCTCAGAACAAATGAGAGGTGCACAACCCGAGAGAAGAAGAGGTGGTCCTTCGGATCAAAATCGTAGCGGACCTCCAGATCAATTTCGTGGTGGAGCTTCAGATCAAATGCGAGGAGGTTCGGATCAAATGCGTGGAGGGCCTCCAGATCAACTTCGTGGTGGACCTAGGGATGATATGCAATGTGGGCCGGATCAACGTGGAGGTCCGAAATCCGGAAACCGCTGGGGTGGAGACGTTTATCACGATAACCCTGCTTCTATGTCTGGTGAAGATCGTTTCAGGCAGATGTCAAGATGGGGACGTCCGGAATCATCTAGAGAAGATGTAAATCAATTTTCTCGACAACCACAATTCTCGAGAGAAAATGAGTTTTGTGAAGGTAGGCAGGATTCTGAAAACCGTGATTTCTCTGTAAAACCACCTTGGTTGCAAGATTCAAGTTCCGTTCCTCAACGCGTGTTCTCTGCAAGTGGTCCTGTACCGGAGTTAATGAGTCGAAATATACAACAACAAGGTATGAAAAGATCATCACCAGGCAATGGTGTACCGCCTCCTTTTAAGGCCCCACGTGCAAATTTACCTGAAGAATTTCAACACAATAGTGGTGCATCTACTGATGCTGCAGTAATTCGGTTGACAATGTCACCAGCATCAGTTACTATTAAAAAGATATTTAGTCTTCTTTGGGGTGTCCACATCATGCCTAAATGGGGAGTTCGCATTGAAATGGACAACATGAATCGGCCGACTGGGTATGTTTTGGTAAAACTCTCATCTTCTTTGGATTGCGATAAAGCGGTTACGTACACCGGCAAAAAAGTTGATGGTGTTGCAGTAAAAATTGATAAATCAACTGATGAAGTATTCTATAGTATTGTTGATAAAAGTAGGACTGCTATGTCTGCGCCAGTCAATGTGAAAACAGGCCCATCCTTGTATCTTCAGGATAAATGTATTGAATTAACCGGTCTTGTTCCTAATATCAACAAAAAAGAATTATTAGACTACCTTGGTGTTCCACACATTGCAGAGAGTTCTCTTTTTATCGGGGGTTATGGCGCATTCCGTGATACTATGCGAGGTTTCATTAAAGTTGACTCAGAACAAAATGTTAACAAAATTCTCCAGAGAAATAACACCTCTTTTCAAGGAAAATGTACTATTAAAGCATGTTCTATATCCGAGCTACAAAGGGATAAATACATTTCCGAAGTCAAATATGAAGACGGCGAGAAAAAAGTATTGAAACCACCACCTAGACCAATTCCTATCAAACCGACTAATGTTGGACAATCAACAAAAACTGATCCTTCTCCCTCTAAACCATTGTCTACTACCCCTAACACTGCTTCTAAATCAGAGGATTGCCGTCACAATTGTTTAGAGCTAACCAATTTGCCTAAATTCGCTACCTTGCCTGAAGTTCGCTCTCAAGTAGATCCTTCTACTCCTAGGGACCGAATAAGATTACAAAGTGACAAAAATCGTGCGTTTGTTGAATTTGGTAACGAATTGGAATGCAGGAGATCATTATCAATAAGTAGACGTCCATTGCGTGGATGCATGGTAAAAATGCGAGTTATCACTCGTGGAGAAATGATAAAAGAAACCAGTGACGAAATTAAATCTGAAGAAAACGTGAAACCTTTAACAGATACTGACCACTCATCCCAAGATGGCAAAGTTAGTAGCGGAGAATCACGTTTCTCTGTATCAATTTGCAATCTTCCCATGCATTATACAGTTGATAAAGTGCGAGAGTTTTTCAAAGGATTTGCTCTCGATCTTTCTACACCAATTGTACTGAAAATGAGTGCACAAGGAAAACCTCTCGGCGAAGGTAGTGTATTCTTCAAATCCGCTATTGAAGCTGATCGCGCAATTCGGGAACTCAAGGGATGTCGTTTGGCCGGTCGAGAGGTCTTACTTAAGTATGAATCTTAAGTTAATCAATTGTCAAGGTAAGTTAGGTTTATATCTTGTAAGATGTCATGATTTATTAAATGAATTATTCTGATATACGTTTTAACCGGTTACATTAGTTATGTCGCCATTAAAACGTTTTCAATTATATTTTTCATAAACGGAAGTTTATTTATTTACCCTTATCACTTAGTGTGTAGCAGATGTAACCGGCGTTTTCATCATAAAATATTGGTAATTTCGGAAATGAATAGTATATTTTGTTTTTAGAGTATATTTTTATATTTGAAAAATTAATTAATGAAATTTATTTTGGTTACAGAATATATTTTTCTTGTTTCGTATTCTATATTCATTACTTATAAGTTAAATTTATACGATGGTATTTTATTTCTTTGCTGTATATTTTTATTGTATCACACCTTTTAATTTTAACGTTTTTATTGTCTTATTTATATATATATATACTACAAATATTTGCCGCAATTTCATCTTGTTATTTGCATGGTCTCATATTCTGTTTCAAATACATGATATCTCTCATGGTAGCTTTGGTCTTTCTCATCCACTGTGTCCCAGCTAAGGTTTATTAGACTGTTTTGAAAATAAATTGTTAAGACAGTATGCTAAATATAATACATAACATAGTGAAATAACAAAATTAAAAAATTTATCAGTTCAAAATTAAACAATGAAGTGTACGAATCCTATCAATTTTATCGTGCAAATATTATCAAAGAGTATGCTAATCTAAATTACAAGTTTTAGCATAATATTAATCAAACTTTCAGTTCATGATAAAAGAATAAATTGAATTATTTTTATAAAAAAATCTATGCAGAATTTAGTGATTAGTATTTCGATGGTTGGTCTGACTTTTCTGTGGATTTATATATTACCCTACATCTTTAGATGGATATTGCTTTCATGTATGTAATACAAAGAATTAACGATTGTCTTCGTATTTTTATATAAGAGATTACTCTAAGATTTAAGTTAAACGTATCCAACTATACTTTGAAATACATTTTAATATTTATAGCATTACTAGTCTAATTTATAATTTAATGCAGTTATTTTCTTTCAAATTTATAAATTGATTATTTAGTTTGAATTAATTGATATTTAATTTTAGTACAGTTATTAATGAAATCAAAATACTGAAATCAAATAATTGACAAACAGAATACAAACAGAATTAAAAGTTTAAAAATAAATTAGATGAGAATAAAAAATCATCGATTTGGTGGATAAATATTTTAAATTAACATTTAGATATCTTATTAGTGCATCTTTGCTTACATCCCTATATAATTGGTTATGGAGATTGGAGTAACCTATATACTTTGATATTGATTTCTATAAATAGGAAATTGAAGGTTTTCGTTTCGTTCAATTCAAGTCTTTAACAATAACCTTCCGACATGGTTGTATTTGGCTTCAATTCTCAGTATACTTTCAAAACTATATATTCAATTAATTAGAAAACTATAAGGTGCATATAAGTTGAAAACTTGTTTAGTATGAAGAAATCAGAAATATATTCATTGCTTATAATATGTAAATTTCTATTTATTTTAAGTAGTAATATATCATTACTTATTTAATAAATAGGGTCTCTTGTATTTATATAGTACTATTCACCTGTAACACATTCAATCATTATAAAAATGTTAAAAAATAATATAAAATTAATTTAGTTAAATAATTAAACAAACATTACAAAAAATATTATTCAATTAAGACAGTATTTAAGCTTATCTTACAACATAGTGAGCGCTGTTACAACTTCATGGTGTTGTGGATGTCTTAACAGATCAGCATTCCTGCAGAATTCGGTGATGTCAGGAACAAGGCCATTCTTCAATCTCTTCCGATTAATTAATTTAGTTGAGCAATATACAACAAACTTTAATTTTACAAATATTTCTATTAAGTAACAAAATTTTTAATATCAATATGATCAAAGTAACTGAAAAACAATTAAAATCTGGGTGAGGTGTGATTACTCAACTTAGTAAATAAAACAATAGGAACAAAGTGGTAATTTATTGTTATTATAAATTGTTCATTTACATTTTGGTAAACGTTTCATGGATGTTAGGGATTTATTTTTCGTTTACTTTCAGACAACAGTCAACTCTTCGGATACGATCTATTGGATAACCAGACTAATTTATTTGTTCTCTTGAAATTGAAAAAGTTTATGGGTACCTTCTGAAGACGAAACTTCTTTGGTCTAGTGTTTTACGTGTTTTTATTTCAATTATACAGCATATTTTGAATTAGTCAATTTGGGCTGATTGTCTGTTCAATTTGGATAATCTAGCAGTTGTGTTTTATTTACATATTGCAATGTGTTCAGTTTGTATATAATTATTGTAATATACTACAATTCATTGTGCATTTCAACTCAGCATCACAGGAATCTTTATTAAGAAAAATATGTATTGTATTCCTTAAGTATAACTAGCATTATTTACATATATCCTTAATCACAGCGAAGAACTTTTGAAAAATCTATTACGAAATGACGATTCTGTCCTCCGTTTTATGATTGAACATATTGACAATCCTTAATCACTCCAGCCCATTATTTACTGTATTGTTACTGGTACCATTTTATTGTATGTCGTTTTATAATAAAAGAATGAATTTTTCATGTTATGTATTGTAAATTATTAGTTTGTTACTGCATAGTTTTCAAATAACTACATTAAACAAAATTTATTACAAAAATATTGAACGGCTTATTAAAAGAAAACTAAATAAAAATTAATTACAAATAGTACGTACTTAATTGTACATATCAAAATATAGCCTGTAACGCTTAAAATGCATAAAATAGAATTTATTTTGTATTGGATAAATATATAATAATTTTAAACAAATTAATATCATGATTGCATTATATAGCGTATAGTAAGTAGCTCGATAATTTATACCAACAAAGAAATAAAGTAATTTTAATTTCAAGATCGTAAATAAAATATTCGTAATGCGACGCTCTTATAGGTTAATTAAGTTAAAAATTAAGGTAAATTTTATTCAGAATTTTTAAACAAGATTTTTTAGATTTTGCCAAACTTTTTTTTGAGACGTTGTGTCAATTTAAAAATAACTTCACTTTTAGCTAGTGCACCAATTAGTCGTTTAAACCTCTCATTCCATGCTTATATGTAAACATAAAATAGTAAACTCGTACTACTGTTATATGCCTATATTATTTGTATTTATCATTATATTTAAATCTATGACTTAAATCCAAAATTGGTACCGTTAAATTACACATTTTAAAAATATCATTGGTTTACAATATAGTATGTCTCAGATTGTATTTATAATATATTTATGAATTGTTTATTCAGTTCCACTCCATGAGGAATCAACACTTTTCTTCTGTTTGATTTGAAATTTAACATACACATGCAAAATTCAATTTTCTAGGATACAGTCTCGAAAGTTACGTCGTTATAGCTAAATTATGATCAAGCATAATCGCCAACAATGTCCAAATTTATTTATTTTGAAGTTCCTGATAACAGTTTAATTGATAAAATACGCTGCTCAAACACACTGAATGCTACTTTATATAGAGAATAAGTAATTATTTATTGTCGACAATCTGTCTTCGTAGCTCATCCTCTCAAACCAAAAACTCGTGTTTTAAATCGGTGTTTCTTTTATCGGTAATATTTTGAAAATCGTCAACTATTTGTCTTTCGTCACATATTTCGATAAAAAATGGTCTAAAATGAATATAAAATTCAAAAACCACAAATATTGTCAATAGATGCGCCAAAGTGTATATAGTTTATTTGTTCAAAATTTGGATGCCATCGGAGCTCCTTACATTTTTTGAAGATCTGCAATATTTTGAACATTTTAATTTCGGCAATATTTTCGACTTTTGCAACGAAACGGTAATATAGGAAATATAGTAATACAACCAGTGGAATTTGTCTATGTCGTAATCCCATATAAATATTTACGAATATATGAATTCTTGTACATATTTTCAAACTTTAATGATAAGATATTACTATTATATAAAAACATAGAAATTGACTAACATAAAAATTTCGCTTTCCTCCCTAGAAGGAACATTGTCTATATTTTCAATACAATCGCATGGAACAAATTAATTTTCATGTTTTAATAATCAATTTTAAGAGTCAGTCAATTTTTATGAGAAAAAATACTGTTTAACTTTATTTATATATTACTCTATATTTTTAAGTAGTCCGTATAATATTTGTCAATTTTTAATATTAGTTGAGTAATTTTATGTTGCAAAAAAATCTAGCAGTAATAAATAAATATTTATTGATGTAGGTTCCATAAACTAACAAAATATAATATAATTTACAATTAGTCTGCTTTAATGAATATAGATATAAACATACAGAAACAAACGAAGTGGTACAAAATGGTGTAGAAAAGGTATACTCAAAATTGGTTTGCACCACTATAGTTATAAACCAACATAAAGGCAATAATTTCTATGTATAGAAACGATTTATAGATATATGTATTAGTAAACAAATATGTATAATGACTATTTACACGAAATTGGTAAAGTGGAACTTTACTCCATGGTACATAATAAAATCAACAATAATGTACCAATGGAGAAAAAAATAATATAGTAAAAATAAGTGTATATACCTATACATTTTATAGATATTACTTTAAAAATAAAAATCAATACTATTGCCTTTTTGTTTTACTATTAATTAATTAATACATAAAGTTTTGTCGATGACACATAATTAAAAGTAGTCCATGGCATATAAAGCGCTTCTTTAAAGACGAGTCCATAACGCATAAAGTCCACTTTATGTACCAATGGAGAAGAAAACATAAATAAAATAATTGTCCAAATACCATAGACATTACACTATATATATATATATAACTACAACTATAAAAAGAAGAGATATATAATGTCAATGATAAATACGAAATAATTTTGTCCTTAAAATAAAAGTAATTAGTTTTTCGAATTTATGTACTATGTGTATGTTACGCAGTTTCTGTTTTAAAGTAAGATAGAATAGAAGTTTAATTGTCTTTGTATCACTCATTGAGCTAACTTTCTTTGACCGACTCAGATATTTGCATAAATATTATACCAGCTATATCAATTGGTAAAACATATCTGATAATCAAAATATTAACATTTACATTAACGCGTAGGTAACATTTTTTACATAAAATTTATAACTGATTTTATCATTAAACAGAATTATTTATTTGTATGCTAACATATATTTATTAATAGTCAGATTAACAACCTTAAATAAACCAAATATGATATAATTATAGGCGAGAATACCATTTAGAGAAATACGATAATTATATGCAAATATGATTTACATATAATGGGAAAAAAAAGTTGGTCGGTGCATAGAAAAAAATACGATATATAAATATATATATATACTATTAATATACAAATACGATGTTAGACGAATTCTTATAGCAATTAAATTATTACAAATAATGTATCTGAAATATAATGTAGCATATATTAATCACCTCAAAGCAATTTAATGTATTTGTTTATTACTATATTTCAATATAATAAATAGTTCATATTATATAGCTTGAAGTTTGTTTACAATATGTATTTTAATTGAAATTTATATGTAGTTATAGATTTTTACAATTAAAAATGAAATGTAAAAATATAAATATTTACTCTCTTTGATTTACAATATGTTTTATAGTCTATTATATTCAATTACAAACTTCAAAAACATTGAATTTTGTAATTATTCCGAATATATATTTTCATTCAAATAATAAACTGTTTTCCTTGAATATTTTTTACTAATCTTATATACTACTGACAGTAGTAAAACACCCCTTTTACTAAATACATATACCTATATGATTAATTATTAATCTTTACTCTAGGATATTATTGTTTTAGTGTTTTAGCTCATACCACAAAAGAAATGATATACCATAAATTGTGTTAGTTCTTATTTTCTAATTTGAGCTATATCTACGTTTTTTTTAATGTGAGTGCTCTGCAGTGGGCCATTTTTGAACCAAACGTATGGTTAAGTAATTGCCTAACACGGACGCTCATCAGATACCATAGCAGGACGGTGGCCATGGAAGTTGGAATCCGCTAAGGTGTGTGTAACCAGCCCTGAAAATGAATGGTGCTGGTGAGTTGGACCTATATAGTTTTTTCTGTTTAGTTTACGATCAATACCATTATAGCATAATAATATAGATAATAATATATAATATTTGGTGTGAATGATGGAAATCGATAAAATCAATAATATCGATATTGACCATCAAATCAAACTTTTTCTAAGCCCGGACGCTGCGGAGCCGCGTCATCTACACTTTCATTCCGAAATTTGGTATTAAAGATTAAAAATCGATAAAGTTATTAGTTTTTAGTTTTTAGTTGTATGAAGTATGGTGTTTGTTGTATGATGTTTTTGTTTCAAATTCGTTGTATGATGTTTGCTGTTTGACGTTCGTTGTATGAAGTTTAATGTTTGCTGTTTGACGTTCGTTGTATGAAGTTTAATGTTTGCAGTTTGACGTTCGTTGTATGAAGTTTAATGTTTATTGTTTGATGTTCCTTAGTTAGTTAGTTATTTTTATTAGTTTTCATTTTTTTATTTTCAGTTTTTAGTTTGTCAGTTTTCGACCGATTTCAATTATCTTTGGACCAATTAAGAAATGCGCAATTTTAACAATTAGGTAATAACAAACTGCAACTAAAAGAAGAGAAGAGAGTTTCGACTGATCTACACCCCACTAGTATTTACCTATTATTCTCCTTTATCAAGGAAAGTAGACATTTATAAACATAGTCTAACCTATATCAACAAGATGGCGTGCCTTATACTCAATATATATCATCTCAATCAATTCAAATAGACACATCGATATTTATTATAGACTTATAGGAGATTAGATTGGTATATATCCTCAATTATATATAAGTGGGGAGTCCGGATAGTCCTATATTGAAATCATTTGTTGTATATATTGTAATCATTTAATGATTAATATACTACCTATTATAAATTACGGAAAAAATCAGTTTCGTGGTTAGGTGGGGTATAAAAGTTTGACGTTAATTTTAGAGTATAGAAGGAAAGGAATTTTAAAAACATTTATTTAAAAAAATGAACGTAGAATGTATTCATCAAAAGTGAAATTTGAAATTAATAAAATAAAAATAATTGCACATCCCTTTTAGATTATATGACAATTTCGAATCTAGAAATAGACAAATAAAGATTCATCGATAATGCATTGATACCTTTTTTATTATAAAAGTTTAAAAAAGAGGAAAATTCTAAATTTCCTTTTGATTTGAAATAACCATATCGTAATAAAATACTAGGAGGATGCGCATGTGTTATTCGGTCTATGTATTTCAATTCGTGGCGACTTTATAATGGCAATGGGGTGGTTATAGGTGCACCGTGCTATTAACTTTAACGTCACATATAGATGCAATTTTAAAGTAACTGATTTTTCAGGAAAAAGTACGTCTGTAAAATAATGTTGTTAATATATTTAATAACTTATATAATTTATTTATGCTATTAATATAGAATTTATCCAATTCTGATGAATCATAGAAATATTTATTATTATTCCATTATAATTCTCAGACAGTTATTATATAACACATGATTACGTAATGTGTCTGCACACAGCTCTATTGAAGAGCAGCTGTTTTGATCCAGGCACTGTTTACATGTTTTATACTATGTGCGGTTAAACCGATGATTCATCCATAAGACTGAAGACTTCAGTCCATTGCTTATATAAAGGTCATAGAAAAGGAAAGAATCGACGTTTTATAATCTCTCTCTCTCTCTTTCACATTCTCTCGAAGGCTTGGCAATGCGCCATCAGTTTCTGCCAACAACTCCAAGTGAATATTCCTCCCTACCTACTATAGTTCCATTGCTTCTGTCCTATTTCTTTCAATCCATTGCCAAAAGACGACTCACCCAAATAGCCAATAGTCGACGCCGGTTTAACCAATCCTGGAACGAGAGGGGAGCAAATCTCGGCTCGATGCCAGAATTACGACCTCTCACGGAAACTTGGCATAATGCCTACGCCATGCTGTGAAGGGCGATGCCTCGCTTTGGAAACGGAGCTACAACGACGTTGCTTGTAGTAACTGCAGTGAGCGTCGAGGAGTGTTCAGTCTTGGTCCGTCCGGCTCATAATGTACTCAACAGAAGACAGCAATCTTTGTCAGTCATCATGGCGGAACTTGATCCAGGTAATTGAGACTTTTGACCATGATTTAACCTTTGCAATCAATCTATAATTAAAGATTGTTTTAAAATTATATATTTAAAAATGCGTCAGAACTGTAATTTCTAGATTCTTTTTTCTTTTCTTTTCAATAATAAATATAATACATATTTTTTTAAATTAAGTTTAGAATCCCGATTAATTCCGATTGAATAAGAAACATAGACGAAGGGTGTAATTTTATCACGAAGATTGTGTTTCTAAGATTTTGGTTAAACTTAAAGTTTTAGTACCTATAAGTCATGCCTATTTGCTTCTTGAGACATTTTGCCATCTTGATACTTTTTCTTACCTATAAAGCCAACAGAATGATGTCAAATTCACATACAAATCGGTCACATAAATTATTGATTAATATAAAATAGTACATTATCCTTCAAATATGGAATTGCCAAAAAAAGTCTGATGTAGGTAGGTACATATCAGAATATGTAGGTATATATCTATAAAGTGGTTGTATAAAGAATCAATCAATAAAATAACTTTTATGCTTCAGAAAATGCTAGAAAACAGTTATCATAGAAATGATAATAATGTAAAGTTTAATCTAACCAGAATAAAATGGCTGCCATCACTCAGTTTTTATAATTTTCATTATATTTTATTCCATATACATCATCAAATTATTGATTATTCAAAATTCATAAAAAAATTTTACAGTAGAATGAATTTTAAAAATGACAGTGTGCAACACAAAGTATACCTAAGTAACATTTATATTTACTAGTGACGCATATAGTGACCATACTTACAAATCGTTGGCATAAATATTATGATATATATTAGAGAAGTAAGGCAAAAGATACCTACACATGAGTGTTTGGAAAAATGAGGTTGTTTTTTATGACTTGCTATAAATATCTGAATTACATGAGTAATATATACGACCGCTGCAAAAGTAATAATTTGTTAATTAGTTACAATTTTGTTCCATTGCAGCTGTCTATAGTATGCAATTAAATCGATATATTATAAAGAGGTACCTATATACTTATATATAATATAAGCTGCATATTTTATAGCGTCATAAATATAAAATCATATTTTATGAATGTATGGTTTCCATACAAAATTAATGAGTGAATATATAAATTTTTAATCAGCCATCTAGAAGTTATTTCGCGCTGCAATTTGAAAAAAGTATATTGAGGTATAGGATATAATAACCGTACTGTATATTATAGTTATGTATACTGTAGCATCTATTATTTTAAACGAGTATTTCCTATTTGTGAACTTTTACTATATGAAATAAAACAAAATTAATAAAAATAAGAGATTCTCTATAAGCTGGATATATAGCTATTGAATAGAGAGAATGTTTCACCGAATTTTTTCCTTCTTCTATACTTCCTTATTAGAACTTTTAGTCTCATATTCTCGCCAATAAGATGACGTCATTGAGATGATAATATTATGATCCATAAATCGATATTCTAGCTCTTCTCGTTAAGGAATGACAGCCAAGGGCGTAATATCTAAACGACGAATTTATTCATTTCGCTGTACAGAATGGCTGTTTTAATGAAGTATATTTATGGAGGGATTTTTACAGTTATGATGAATTATATTTATATTAGATAACATTTACAAAAAAGACAAGATAGAAAAACCCTTGCAGTTTTGTTGTCGTTCTTTATGTAATTAAGGTTTGCCATTAATTTGATTGCATTTATGTATAGTATGCAATTGATTCATTTTTTCACAAATTGAATTTACAATTGACACGATTTGTATATTTTCTAATAAAAAAATTTCAATATATAAATAACATTAATTTATACATTTAAATATTTTAATCGTCAGTTTAATTATCTATGAATTTATTAACTTATAGAAATTGTCTTTGTTTAAATATATTGAAATATTATGTTTGTCAATTTCTATATGATTTAACTATATATAACTATAACATTATCTTTAATACATTATCTTTTTCGATTTATGAATTTGTTGTCACATATATTTAAATATTTTCATGATATTGATCACCCTTGTCATATGTCATAGACATTACATTAAAACTACAACTAGATATTATAGATGTTTAATATACATAACATACATAGCCATTATATATATAAATGACTGTACCTTCAAATATTTTTGATCGACAAAGATATATTATAAAATCGAAATTATTTTTTTAAATCTGTTCATTTTTCTGTGAAATTTTGAATTTATATATTATAGAACTTGTAAATTTTAAATCATTAAATTATGGGAAAATATTAGTCATAAATATTGTATAGAAAAGGTAAAGTTATTGATAACTCGGCAGTATATATCTCTCAATAATCACAGTACAATCATGCGGAATATTATGTATTTTATCAAATATTTTCAAATGTTGCTCAAAATTCAATGATACACATCCTAAAATTATAATTAATCATTGAACATATTTTTATTGCAGATGGGGCGGCCAAAACAGGACGCGTAAAATGGTTCAATGTTGCCAAAGGTTTTGGATTCATCACCCCACATGACGACAGTCCAGATGTATTTGTACACCAGGTAAATAAATATCTATTTTGCTATAGCTATGACTTTGGTTTGTTCACACACGGAATACAGGGGGGATTACTTATGTGAAGAATTCATACGGTGATTTTCACACATTTAAAATAAACATATTTTGGATAATAAAAAGATAAATTTCACAGATGTACTATTCGGTATTTATTGTCAATAGAGTTGCTATATGTTAATAGATATTTTAATTCTCATTGAAATATGAAATCATTGCTTTTTATTCTTACATATGTAATTTGTGATTTATTCCGGCAATCTGCATCCATTCATGATTGAATCTTCGCATATCAACAAATTTGAAAACGTGTCTGCCTTTTAGTCAGTAATTCAAATGTCCGGCTTCCGCAGTCTTGGTGACAACGAAGAGGTTGAGTTTGTGAGCCAATGTTCGGAACAGGGCCTAGAAGCAGTGTCAGTCTGTGGACCAGGGGGTGCTGATTGTAAAGGTAGTCATAGACGGCCTATTGGAAAGTCCAGAATAACAAGGTGACCATTCGTTGGACATATTTCACCAGTGGAACTGTTTCGGCCGTTTTAATTCCCTTATATTGCCTCTCTTCCTTCACAGATGCTACAATTGTGGAGCCATCAACAGTCATCGGGCCTCTAGCTGTCCAGAGGGAACTCTACCCAAAAGCTGCTATCTATGTCGTGCATCTAATCATCTGGTCGCTGAATGCCCTCTTAATCCCAAGCGTGGCTCCCCCCCTGATACAGCGTCATAAGCCCCTTTTTTCAACACTTTGAGTTCTGTCCTTTCTTCGAGAGCGAATGTCCATTTTGTTGGTAATAATCAATGCTATTAAAAGACAATTTCTATAAATGTATAAATCTGAACAGATCATAAAGCAATTTAAATTTGGTCATATAGAAATAATATTATAGAAATATAGAGATATAAAGATTATTTTGAATAATATTATATTATTATACATAGACTATAATGTTATTCTATATGATATACATAATACTGGAACTATCACTATATTCAATAGATATTTATTATACCCTTCCTCTGGTTCAGATCGACAAATTATAATAAGATCATAACAATTCCATGAATAAATCGATAAATTCCATAACATATATATGTATTGATCAAACTATATCGTATAGATTTATTAATGATTTTTTAAAGCTCACTTTTCAAGTTATGTTAGGATATTCGTCTTCCAAATCTAACCATATTTTAGTTCATATTAAATAAAAAAATTTATTGTTTGTTTTAGTTCAATTCTTAAAATATTGAATGCTAACGGTAATTAAAACACATATAGAAAGCATTTACCCAATCTAAGATTTTATGCAATTTAGAATTTGAAGTAATATTTATTAGTTTAATTTTCAATATTCCTTAACTTGCCATAGCAAATAATTATATATATTTTTGTACCACTGGTCTAAAGTTATATTTATATCTTTATTTTAATGATTGTTTGTACATAACAATGTTTTAATTAAGCACAGAAAAATTAAAGAAAACCAATTTTCTACTTTGCTAAATAAAGCGTATACATGTATGACGCGTCTGCCTGCCTGCTGATTTAAGTGATGCTGTAAATATTATTATGCAGTTGTGTATATTTGCATATTATTTCATCATGACTATATATGTAATGTAACGATGACAGAAAATAATGGTGATTTAGCTTACTTTCAAGATAAATATAATTTACATTTGACCTAGTAAACACCTTAAACCGAATTTTACAAAAAGGAAATTAATAATTATTCAAATTAATTTATAAATTTAATAATTTAACCGATATATTTTCTTGTGAGTTACGAAGGTATACAGCAGAAACAGTTGGTATACTACATCGTCATTTGCGTAGGTTAAAATTATTTTCAAAGTAAAAACTGGTGAATCACCAGGAATTTATAGTCTGTCACCGTTGTATTTTTTCATCACATTATTTAGACCATATGTGGTTCATCATTTTATTAAACTATTTTTTGTAGTTAGTATTACAGTATATATTCCACATATTAAATACATGTCACGTGGATAGGATTTTATAAATCCGATTGCTTTCTGAAAGCTCCACAAAAACAGTTCAACGTTTCTACCTCGGGTGTACATAGCCAAAATGTTGTCAATAATAGTAACGGGATTATCTCATTGTATAGCTACAAACTATACTTGAGAATTTGGGTTTCCTGTAGAAATTTATCCATATGCTAAAATGTTGCACTGTAGGTTTTTTATTTACATTGCTTATCATAATTTTGATTGGTACAATTTTTAGAAAACTTCTGGTTTTATTGTGAATTGAGTTAAATATCAGTTTTACTTGAACTTCAAATTAATTTAGTTTAGTTTATGCTTTTTCTATTTCAAATACGCAATGATTATCTAATTTATTTATGTATTTATGTATGTAGAGAAGGCTAATTATACTTCTTATATTAAGTGACTGCAGGTTGTTAAACATACAAATTATTATTGTGTACACTAAATATATTTGTAAGTACGCATGTTCATTTATTTGAACTATTTTTAATGTACTGTTTATGTAGTGGGACTGGAAGGTATACTTTTGATTGGCGATAGTTGGGTGCTTTTTTACTATTTAAATGTACTGAGTTAATCTAATTTGTTTTATTTACATTTTTGAATCTTTCTGACAACAATTTAAAGAGCTTATACTGCTTCAAGAGCGTACAACTTATCCAAAAATTTACAAATTGTTATTATTTAGAACTTTTGTGGCATTTTGTTGCACAGATTGATATTTATAAAAAATTGTATCCTGAGCTTATGTTTAATTAAAATCCTTTGTTTAAAAAATGTGTTCTGTTATTTTAGTTAAATTCCACATTCTGTAATTTCTTCTAATGATAAAAAGAACTTGTAGGTATAATTAATATCCCTGTATAATATTCATTTGCAAAAACCTTTCTCAGTAAAGTTTTGAATAGCATTAAATAACATTTTAAAACGTTATAAGATTTTTTTTTTAATTTTAAGTTAATAATATTTTTTTTAACTGACAGCCCAATACGGAATTTTCAAAAAAACATGTTTTTGATTATTGGAGTAGACCGGTATTTTAGAAATTGAAATAAATAAATTGAGAATAAAAATATTTACACACAATTATACGTACTCATCCATTTTTTGATAAGAAAAATTGTGTGGTATATATAAATCAGAATTATTATTTATTGATATTTGTTTTTATCTGACTCAATATTTACCTAAATATTTTAAACATATGAATGATTAATCAAATGGAATTCGAGATGTTTTGAACTAAATTACCATGTGGTCCCTCCAGAAATGTAACGAGGGGCACAACGTCAGAAGGGCGCATATAACTATTAATTAATCAAATACTACAATTAGTGATTATACGTGAGAAGGGGCACGTGCTTCTCATTCCCCTTGGATTCGCGCCTGCATTATCCATCCACTAAAAATATATGTTTAGTAATTGGCAACATATTATAAACACATAATGGAGTGGCTTGGACCTCAATCACTGCACTGATACTGATCATCGTGTTACTTTCTTATAAATACATTTAATTTATTTGTAAAACATAAAAAAATGAATTATCTGAACATTTTAATTCTTATAACAGTAACATGTGAATATAAATACTTATGAATAAAATGTACCTAGCTACGCCGTGCAGATTAAAACCAATTAGATTGGTCCTATCTAAAGTATTGAATTTTAATGATACTGAATTTATAAATTTCAATAAAGTTATTACATTTTAAATAAAATAATAAATTAGTAGATTTCAAGAATGAATAAACAACACTTTATATTTCTATATAGATAATACAGACCATAGAAATATAATAAAAGTAGAAGCGGCATATCTATAGAAATGTTGTCAATGGATTTTTCTGCTGTTCAAGGGAAATCCAAGTGACAGTTTAGGCAAAATATAGAAATATAAGAAAGGAAGAAGCGGTATTCCTATAGATTTTCTGGGAAATCTCATGACTGGATAAAAATATCGATTTATAGAATTACTTTAGTTTCATACAAAAAAATATGTTATTGATGTCTTCAACTGGAGATAGTAACTTTCTCTTTTTTTAGTTCAATTATTTTTTTATTATATATATACCATTTTTAACACAAAAATACCGTTTTTAGTATATTTAAACTTAAGTTGACAAAATATAATTGAATTTTAAAATAGGGCTTTGTCAAAATTTTAATTTAAAAGGATTATTGTTTCATATTTTATTTATTTATTTATTTATATTTTTATGGTACAGACCATTATTTATATTTCTATGGCACAGACACAAAAATTTAACGAAATCATTTAGAAAAGCTGTCGACTCGAAATATGCTTAATTGGTAATATTATATTATAAATTATTTTCTAAACATTATCTAAAAATTCAATAAAACTTAGTATGTAAAATTGCCTTTGAGGATCGACAACCATTGCATTGTAAAAAAGCAGATAATTAGTAAAGTATGTTTGTTTAAAATAATATTAAAAAAATCTTGGAAATATTTTAAAATAGTTATCATATTTGCTAACACTTTTTAAAGGTGCATATATATTTTTTATAGTTTTAATAGTTCATATATTTTATAATAGTAAACAAAACGATCAATATAAAAAAATAAATATTTTTATGTTTGATGATCTAGTTGTTATTCTTTTATAATGTTTTGAATGATCCCAAAAGTTTGAATAATTGTATATTTTAAATAATTCAACTACTTATTTAATTAAAAGGTATGATATGTAATACAATCTGGATAAAATTGAAACTAATTAATATCCTTTCTTATAAGATAATGAAATAAGAATAATGTTTACATTTATACATACTTTATTATCTAAGAAAATATTGACAGTCAATGTCAAAGTTATAATATGATATTAATTTAGTAATATATATCATAATATACAAATTGATTTTATTTGCAATAAATTCTAAAACACTTTAAAGGGTATTAAAATGTTTAAATTTAAAAAATAATTTGTAAATTTGATGTGACTGCCATTATGATAGTAAAAATATTTTGAATGATAGATATTGATGATGACTGAAGTTTAATATTTTTGTCTAAACTATTTATTTATTATAGGCAGTCTCACCAGTTGCACATATGTGTGGTGTTCTAACTAGAATATCTTAAGTACTGCATAAAAACTTTATGCACTTACATATTAATCAAAATTATACTATAAACTATACTATGTTTATATTTGTTTAGTACCTACTAACTGTTAAAATTAAACTGGTCAAAAAATATAAAATGATGGTACTTATAAATTTTGTTGTATATATACCATATATTTCATATTTATTGATCATTGTTAAAATCTAGCAGGCAATATTATACAAAAGGGATAAATATAATATTGTTGGCAATCTTAAAGAATTATGCTATATATTAAATTATTTTTGAAATTATAATAAAACAAGCAAATTAAAAAGCAGGAGGGAAGAATGTTTATTATACTAAAAGAAATTTGGGAATGGCTCTTTGGCCACAATTAAGATTTATACAGATTTTTGATTAGTAAAACATTATCTGCCACTTAATCCATCACTTATATCTCAGGATCTAGACTTCCTACATACAGACTAATGACTTATACCATTGGAAAGCTCATCAAAAAATAAGAATACCTTTAAAATTATTTTTTAAAGTTTAGGTCTTCCATTTAAAAATAACAAAAAATATAATATTTTTCTCAAAATCTCTCTGACACTTATATCTCAGGATCCAGACTACCTACAGACTAATGACTTATACCATTGGAAAGCTTGTCAAAAAATAAGAATGTGTTTTCAAAAAAAATTTAAAAAGGTTTCATCTTGAAGATCCAAAAAGTTAAAAAAATGACATCTTCCATCACTTATATACCAGGATCTAGACTACCTACAGACTAATGACTTATACCATTCTTATTTGTTGAAAAGCTTTCCAATGGTATAAGTAATTAGTCTGTAGGTAGTCTAGATCCTGAGATATAAGTGTCAGATTAAGTGGTAGATAATGTTTCACTGGTGATTTTGCAATGATATTGCATGAATTTTTAACTATAAGAAATTTAGCCATGGCTCCTGGGCTATAATACATTTTTAAATAACTGCACAAAATATTACAAGCATTTTAAACTATTGAAAATTTCAGTGTGGCTCCTGATATGAATATTGTGAATTTTTCATATGACTTGTAAATAAATACAGAAAAATAATAATATTAAAAATTTATACAGCACATATATATATAAATGTTGTTATTAAAATTAAAACAATTGCAATTCTTGCAATGCAATTCATCATAGACATTTTATGCAAACATCCCACCAACTAATATGGAACAAGAGTTAATCTGACAAGGCCCAATGAGTTTACTGATCAATAGCTGACATGGTCTTCTACAGACAATTTGTAGCTCTTCCACCCACCATCAATAGAGTATATTTCCACACCCACAGGCTTATCCCATGCAAAGTAACATTATAAATTAATATAAATTAAAGTATATGTATGCATAGTAAGATTATATTGGAACTTTACATTATTATACTGTCTCATTAGTCAACTAGTTGAGCATTGTAAAAAATATGTGTAATAATATACTTTCAAAATATTGAATTAATTTAGGAAAATTTGAATGTTTTGATATATTTTTGAAATTATTTCTTTAAAAAAAAAATTAATTTAACTATAATTAATCAAGTTTTAATAGTAAAATCTAATTCTTAGAACAATTAAAAATAATACTTACTCTGAATAGATGGGATATTAATTTAAATTAATACACAGGAAAACAAAGGTCAAATGCAAAAACTAGACAGACTGGTGAAGTACAAAAAAATACATGTGAAGAATGAAAATACTTAAAAAAACAGAAGAGACTACTGATTCATTGTTGGAGAGCTCATAAGAAATGAGAATGAAATTAACTACTTGCACACTTTCTTATATACCATGATACTTGATTCTTATTTGTTAATAATATAACATGGTAGGGTGTGGAACCTCCTCACCCCTGCATGATTACTCATTTGAGTTGTACTTCATCCTTACATACTACTATTGCTACATAGTTTATTATGCTTTAAGATTTGTATTTACTTAAGGACCATACATCAAAACCTATATAAATATTGCAAAGTATGTGATATTGGAGACACTTCCTATTTAATAAAAAATCTGACATTTAGACATAATTTATTAACAATATTTTTATCATAATTTATTTTTAATTTTGATTAAGTAATTGATTAATTATTTTAAGGAAGTCACTATTTCTGAGGCACTGGAAAAAATAATTTTTCTGGAGATGAATGTAATTTAAAATTAGATACTATTATTTCAATTGACTTTTTCATTATATAAATATCAAG
Organism: Vannuccia rotundouncinata; assembly: GCA_034780395.1. NCBI lineage: Eukaryota > Metazoa > Platyhelminthes > Proseriata > Coelogynoporidae > Vannuccia > Vannuccia rotundouncinata. The sequence continues at coordinate 3,759 of JAUZNC010016982.1, read as the reverse complement.
AGGTAGAAAAGGGTGCATTATGGAGCATACAATTAATTTTCAATTGAGTCAATGGGTTCTGGGAGAATCTTTATACAGTAGGGCAAATTAATAAAAAATAGCTTTAGCTTGTTTTTAAGAATAAAGAACACTGATTACATTTAGAATAAATACTTTATCATTAGATAACATTTTGTTTGAAGCACTTAATTATTTTCCAACTTTAGTCAATTTTAACATAACCATTTAACTTAAGCTATAGCTAGAGCCTCTTTTTAGTCATGTGCTCTAGTGGTTGCTACATACCCTGTTTCACACTTCTGCCTAGAAATGACAATTACAGTCAAATCATGTAGTAAAACTTAACCTATTTTATATTATGTAGGTCAGATAAATAAAAAATTCCATTATTTTAATTTATGTTATTCTATTCAATTTATATAATATTTGGAATATTTAGAGTATATATTTTGCCCATGTATCACAATAAAATTAAGGATATATATGTCCTAGAATTATTTTTCCATCTCCAGAAGAATAATTAAAAAAACTATTTGGAAAACTGAAAAGTCTTGTCCTTGCAAAAATCCATTTTAACATATGGAAAAATCTTGGAATTTAGAAATTTTTTTAAATGGGCTTGAAAAAGTCTAGTAAACTATATTTTTTAATTGATTTTTACAAAAGAAGATACCCATATTTTTGTTTAATAATAGATAATTAACAATTGTTCATAATTAATCACAAACACAAACCATGTTTAGAATTAGGTTAGTAAATTGAAAATATACCGATTTATCAAAATAATTTAAAATAATTTAACTTAAAATAGAAGATATAATCATCCTCATGGTTTAAGATATTATTTGTAGAATAAAAAGTATGTTGATATTTAGCAACTTAATATTCTTTTAATAAGATACTCTATAGAAAGACATTATATTTATTTTGATTAGTCAAATTAAAATTTTGAAACTATTTTCAGATTCACCATGGAACCTACCAAGATGTTTCACAAGTAAGAATTTTATTTGTATTCTGTTCCCTAGAATGTGCAAATTGTAACAATCTTTAAATTACTTTTTCAGACTTGTTCATCTGGACTTGAAAGGAGGTGTCCCCAAAATGTCCTTTTTGCTTGAGGTAATGCTGTTACACCGATTAATAGGAATATACTTGATACAATAAACATTGGATTGATGTTATACCCATTTTTTTAATAAATGTCAATACATATTTTATAGTTATTACCATGGCTACAAAGCTTGGGTACAACTGGTTTACTGGTTGAATATGAAGACATGTTTCCATATTCAAATCAAATTGCTTGTTTATCAAGAAGTGATGCATACTCGTGAGTACTTCTAGAGGTTAAGATACTTGAAAAATTAGAAACACTGTTTAACTCTTGTTTTCATAAATCACAAGTGTACACAATTCTATCATGTTCAAATTTATTTAATTAAACTTGGATGAATCCACATTTAAATACCTAACGTTTATCTAATTGGAAATTATAATGTACTATTTCATTCGAAATTCGCGCACCAAAGATGTTTTTCAAAAGTTTGTATTTTAAATTTATTAACTGATTCAGACTGGATGAAATTAACAAATTGAATGAGTGTGCTTCCGCAAACAATATGATTTTGATTCCTCTAATTCAAACCTTTGGACATTTAGAGGTGAGATTTTTACGTTTTTAATAATGTATTGAAGAGAGAACTGTATACATTATATATAGAGAGGAAATCTATACATTACATTATACTATACATTGTATATAGAGAGGAAATCATAGAGATATAACTATACATTATATAGAGAGGAAATCAAGAGATATAACTTTACTATACATTATATAGAGAGGAAATCATAGAAATATAACTATACTATACATTATATAGAGAGGAAATCATAGAGATATAACTATACTATACATTATATAAAGAGGAAATCATAGAGATAAAACTATACTATACATTATATAAAGAGGAAATCATAGAGATAAAACTAATCTATACATTATATAGAGAGTAAACATAGAGATATAACTATACTATTCATTATATAGAGAGTAAAACAGAGATATTATAAATGTATAATTATTTCAAGTGATTGATAACAGTTTAAGAACTTTTATCATTTATCATTTGTTTATTTTAAGTAAACTTTTTTCTATGTATTATATATATTTTAATCAATACATTATTCCTTAACAAATTTAGTTTGTTCTAAAACACGAACAATTTCGTCATCTACGTGAACTGAGTATTAACCCTGGTTCCATTTGTCCTTCATGCATGGATTCTTGTAAGTAATCACAATATTATCAAAGTGTAAATTCTTACATAGTAAAATAACATTTTCAGCGTCATTGCTACAGAATATTATTGACCAATTACTTGCTGCACATCCAAATTCTCAGTGGCTGCATATTGGGGCTGACGAGGTATATTTTTGTAGTTGTCAAAATGTTATAATTATTTTGTTTATAATTTATATATGTCTTCAATACAAGAAAGTAGTATAAACATATAAATCGTCTATTTTTAGGTTTATTCACTAAATCAGTGTGATTTGTGTAAGAAACGGGGTGTTTCAAACGAAAAAATATTTCTTACCCATGTAAGTGAAATAGCTAAATATGTCAAGGTCACACACAAACGTCAGCCAATTATATGGGACGATATGATGCGATCGATTTCAGCCGCTCTGATACATGGTTAGTTTCATCTATTTTTGTTAGCTTTAAAAAAAATAATAATTAAATATTTTGAAGTGAAAACTATGACTATTTCAGAACATTTGCCCGGAGATCTAGTAGAACCAATGATATGGCATTATAATCGTCAGTTTCTTCTGGAAAAAAGTCAGATTTCATGATATTGAATGTTGGTAAATAGGACCTCCTTAAGTTGGTGTCTCATGTTCTCTTATGAAGGCTACTTCATCAACCTCACCCAAGTGTTTCCGCGAGTTTGGGCTGCTGGGGCCTTCAAAGGGGCCACTGGTCCCTGTCAATTGGTGACCACAAGCGGACATCACGTCGATAATTTGGAGTCTTGGAGAGCTCTCATCAAGTGCGCAGAATTGCGGGATAACTTCGTTGGCTTGGTGATGACTGGATGGTCGAGGTAGAATTACAGTCCGTAGAGTATGTTTGCGTGTTACATTTATCAATGAACCTTCAGGTACGACCACTTCTCCGTCATGTGTGAACTCCTCCCCGCTGGTCTTCCCACCCTCGCTTTGAGCCTCAAAATCCTCCAACAGGGTGAGTTCTCGTCTTGACAACTTTACCAAACGGTGTCTGACTGTCTTTCTCCATTGCAGACTCCTTCACCGTGGAGAGTCATGGAGAATGTTCCAAGGAGTTGGGATTCCCGGAACTGATTCCATGGGAGCCACTGCTAAGGTGACCGTGATTACCCCCCCACACTCACCCTTCTATACTACTCCAGGTTCTCTCTCTTTCTCTCTCAGTGATCTTTCGCCTTCTGTACAGCTAAACTTTCCCGGATGGCGGATATATCAAGGTGTGCACGGTCTTCAACTACTGCACCACGAATTCTCTTCACTTCTCAATAGTGACTGCGTTACAGGCTGGGTGTCCAAATGGCACAGAACCAATCTTGTGGGCAGTCCTTTGATGGCGGCTCGAGTCAAAACACAGCTTAACAGGTGGCGTGTTTATTATAAACTGTTTTCATAAACAATTCACACTTCATTATCAACTGTTTTCATAAACAATTCACACTTCATTATCAACTGTTTTCA